>JAPYZO010002471.1:0-38440 GCA_030522905.1 Torymus flavipes | reverse complement strand
ATTCGCATCGCAATATATATATCTATATATATATATATATATATATATATATATATATATATTATTCATTTCTCCTAAATATTTTTCAGTATATTTTTTTTTATTAAAAAGATTATTTGCAATAAGGAGAATTATACAATTTTTTAATGCGACCGTTTCTTTTGCAACCATGAAAAATACAAAATTTTTCGCAGCTATATGCAAAGATAATATCTGTGGTGCCAAGGAAGAAGGGCATAAGTCACTTGGAAAAGTTTTCGAGATATTGCGATTTACATGCTAAAGCTCAAATGCAACTCTGGGTATTTTTCCTTTCTACGGAATAACGTGTATTAAAAAATTATTAAAACTCGTGTATTGAACTCTAAATTAATATATTGAAATTAATATATTTTGTTATAACAATACCTATTTTGTCTAAAAATTAAAATATACAAAATGCAATTAAGTAATTAGAAAAGTTACAATATCGTCTGGAAAAAAATATAATCAAGCCGAGCGAGCTGTAATGTTGTGTAATGTTAGTTTATTAGACAATTAATAAATATAGGGAATATCATGTCATAGTAACATTTCTAGAATATCATCTATATAAGTACCTAACTGAAAGTGTAGTAATTAAAATGGTTTTTATCTTTTTAAAGGTGAACATAAGCGAAGAAGACTTCACAGACCTACTGATTGAAAGCGCGGCATGGGACGATGGAGTCGAGAATCAACTGGCACTCTTGGATTCCGTTCTTGACATGCTCTAACTCCCTCAGTGTGTCGTTTTTTATTCCATTATTTAACATGATTCGTGGTTTGTACATTTTCTGATATAACTTTTTCTGGATGTTAAAATGCAACTAAATCGACAATTTCAGTAAATGAAAATAGAGTAATTTTATAAATAATAAATGTTTGTACATAGAAATTGAGAGATTGATTCTTTTTTAAATTAATCTTCTGGAAAGCTCTCTGGATATACTAGACAGCGTTTTATATAAAAAAAGAAATCATTTTTATTTTGTTTTTGGTGCGAATGGAATTTATAAAACCTTTATCCATTTTCATTTACTGAAGTATATTAGTTACATAAATAATTTCACGTTTCAAGCTCACTATAACCATATGCGTGAATTTTATATAATTGATAAACATACTATGAGAATTGAAATTGTGAATCTGCATGTAAAGAATTTAATATAATTTATCAAAGGAGTTGTTTTGTTGTAGATACATACAAACTAATAAACAGCTAACACATAACATTCATAAAAGTTTTAGCTATAAGTACTAAATATTAATCAATTTAATTACACCTTAGCAATGAAAACTCAAAGAATTAGTAGTAAATTTTTTTATTTTTTTTTATATATTATATTTATTATTTGATATTGTTACATAATAATCTACGAAAATGTTTTATTGAAAAATAAAATATATCAAAGACCTTTTCTCTGCACATTATATGTGAATAATCTTTTGTTTTGTTAATTTTTTAAAAGATTTATTATTATTTTTTTAATAATAGGAACGTATAACTTATTGTAATATAAAATATTTTTATTTGTTTTGGTCATTGATATAATTTTTCATTTGCATTTTCTAGTATAAATTTAATAAAACCATTCATCTTTATTGCAGTATAAAACGTAGGATAAAAATAAATTTTTGATCGTGCGACGAGTATTTAAGTGATTGTATAAACAATATTTATGCTAAAACCAATGAATCGTAAAAAATGGAATCAAAATTGTTTCTACATTCTATGAGAAAATAAACTCAATTTAATATAGTTACATAAAACGCAGATTTGAAGTAAACACAACTGTAATTAGATTTTGCAAATATTGATAGCATTACATGTGATATACATCAGGTTTAACATATCAGTATTTGCTAAATCCAATTACAGTTTTACGTAAAAGTATTGGGTTTCATGAAGTATAAATTACTTCAAATAAGAGTTATAATATACATATAGAGTTGCATGGAAAGTTTGTATGAATTAACAGAAAACGAATTTTTGTGATTTATTAATCAACTACTAATATTATAATCTTGTAAATATATTATAGCGAAAGCAGTGAATTCGATAATACTTATACCTATACTTGTAAAATATATATTTTAGTAATATAATGTAATGTACGTATTATAAGAGTAGCGTATAGTAATAACAGCAAGAGGGTCAAAAAACGTCGGCAACCCAATTGAGTAATTGTATGCAAAGTCATTTCCCGCTGAAAAGACTTAAGTACAATAATGCCTTTCAACAATCCGTCCAAAGATTAGATTTGTAGTGTATACGATGCCTATTTGATGAATTCACTTTTGGGATTCACGGGCATTAGTATTATAATTATGCGTACGTGCGTGCGCGCGCGCGTGTGTGTGCGTGTGTGTGTGTGTGTGTGTGTGTGCGTGTGTGCGTGTGCGTGTGTGTGTGTGTGTGTGTGAGTGTAAGAGAAAATAAAATCATATGTTGTACTTAGAAATCTTACGCACCTTTATTATTTTCCACCAACTTGTATGTATAAACGATAAATGAGAAAATCGCTATTCTTTATTATTAATATATTTGATATTACTCAAAAACAATCATCGTCTTGTATGTGTATATTGACTCATTCACGATTCGTGATGATTTTCACACATTATAATTATGCATCGATAATTTAATTTAATATTTGTAAATATTTTGATGATTTCGCTAATTGTCCTGCATCTTTTTCATTCTTGTCGCGATAGAAAATTTTTAATAAATTGCATAACTTACAATAAATAATCTACAAAATATTAATAAATTATAGATACTGTTTCGCGTGGAATAGTAATTAAATAATACGCAAAATTTACGTTGAGTTGAAATATTTAATTGTCGTACGTGACTTCAATTAACGATTCATTGTTTTATACACATTTACTCATTTATACACAATACTATTTTACTTCCAATGCTTTATTATAATAATAAATAATAATAATAAAAAATAATAGTTTGTGAAAATGCGAATATTATAAAATATATGTTCCTTTAATTTCTAATTTCTAATTGAATTAAAATTCTATACGTAATCATAATTACATTGAAATGTTGCATAATATTAACTTTAGAAAATTGAATAGTCTTATGGCGTAGCAAAGTCTTGGATAATTTTAGCAAAATTATGAAATAGAATATGTGTGATGATATTGCGTAGAGATGATCAGCAAACAAAAAACTAAGTGAAAACGGTCGGGTGGACGACATCTACCAATAATGAGTGCATAGATTAATTATATGATTGGCTGATGCTTTCATAAGAAAATATAAGATTATGTGCCTTATATGTGAATGAATTAATACAAAACCATGTTTGGCCTGTTTCGCATTTTAGTCAAAATGCTGTGTGGCTGCAATATTTTCCCAATATGAAGGAATTATAAAGATAACGCTCAGTTTAATGTGTGTTACTTATTTATCAGTCATTTGTATCAATAGTTCAAGGTGTATGGAACCATGTAATACAAATAATAAATATATTATACCAAGAAACTTGAATGGATTTTTAATTTTAAATAAGTAAACCCAACAAGTTTTACTTTTTATATATCATTTCTATAGTAAATTTTTATTCGTACTTGAATGTGGTAAGTGAATCAATTGAAAAAATAATGTTTTTCCATTTAACATGTATAACTTTATTTGCAACAGATGACAACAAATATAATATGCAGCAACAATGAAACATAATCTGCACTAAATGTCAAACAACTAAAAATAACGGTCTTAGATAAATTTAATGCAAAAAACATTTTTGTGCATAATCCGTTACAAGCTATGAATTCTTAATATCTTGCTAGTTCTTGTAATTTATGTTTACATATTTTTTCTATTACATTTTTTAAAATAAAATTTTAATCTCACTAATAGAGATAACCATTTCTTTTATACAATATTTGTATAATTTTCTCATAATCCTATCTTAAACTCCGTTTGAAAATATATTTATATATTGATTACGTAAGACAAAATATAAATCTTGTATCAAACAATTTTACAGTACAATTATTTCTGAGACTAAAAGCATTTGTAAATTGATAGTTACATTATTATACTTTGTTGTACAATAATTGTTTTGTACATAGAGGGCTTTTCCGTATCTTAAAAAACAACTAGAAAAATATATGTTTTAGCATACGCAGTAAACATATATGATGGAATGTATTAACGGTTACAATATGACGGATAATTTGCAGATGTCACTTATTTAAAACAAAGAACTTAAAATGGCATTTGTACATCTGTAGTTAACTTTGTGTCGAGAATGTATAAATAGCTTATACATAAACAGCGTCAACTATATTTTCTACTGGCGACATTCAAAGCAAAATCAGTCGTAGGGCGATGTTTTTACCATCACCATTTAACTATAGGAGTTTGAGCGAAGTCTTTGTGCTACATGTAGAAGCTCGAATTTCGTTTATAAAAAATAATTATTTATGACGATTCCTTCGGCGGCGGATAGAATCCACAATTCAATCGTAAATTCTCAAGAAATAGGAACGTCAAAATTGTTTGAGGAGCAAGTCGAATAAATGCTGGAACATATCCCTAAAAAATAAAGTAAAACGTTTAATAACTAATTTAAATGTTTTCAATTTCAAGCTGAACTGTTTTTATTTAAAAAAATTAATAGACGTTCAAAAATAGAATGACCTAGTTACATTTTCAAATACTAAAAATAGATAGCTCAAAATACCTCTTGAATACAAGAAAAAATAATTCTATACTGATATAAAAATTAAATAATTTTCTATTTCCTAGTAATCAAATGAATTGATTTTTATTATTGAAAAAAATATGTTATCCAAAGGATAATAACTGTAGAAAAAATGAATATTTACATAATTATTATACTAAAATTGAAATATTGATATAATATGAATGACTGTCAATTAATTCCATTAGCTATTTGATGATTCTATTCTTATCAATATTATAACTGTATACATTTATTATATTTATTTACCTTGAAAAATCCTAAAGGTCCCATTTTTGCTGTGTATAATATGAGATGCATCATATTCTGCAATAATAACAATTAATATAGCATTATTATTTAAAAAAATAAATGTACCACTTGAATTAAGTATCATTTTACCTTATATTCTCCAGGCTTAGCATTCATGGCACGGGTTTTCAATACATCTAATGGCTGGGTCATAGTTGTGGCAATAGCGCCCTGAAAGAACCGAAAGAATGTTGTAAAAACCATAATTTCTAATAATTCTCTTCAGCTCATTATTTATTTTAAGTATTGCATACCGCTAATAAACTGGACAAGAAGTGTGTCGTTGTATTATCATCAAAGTAGTCAGTTTCTAGAAGTGATAATTTTATTTGGTCATAAAAACTCAATTGACCCATGGTCATAAGAACTGCTCGACCAGTTGCTGTAGAACAGCCATTAAAAAGTGTTCTGAAGCCATTTTCTTTATAAATTCGTAATAGTCCATTTCCAGCCCAAGTGTAGCTAATTTACAAAGATATGATTAATTTGTATATCAAGGTTTTCTTTTCTATGAATAGAATTGTAAATGTTTTGATTTGAATAGCAAACCTTCAAATTCCAAAAATAAACTTCTCTACTTCCATCTTTGAATTAAACTATTTATTTCTAAGATTAAAATTGAAATTCACAAATTTTATTTTTATATTACTTAAATTAAAAAATTATTCACCTTAAAAAATACATGAATTTAAATTTAAATAAGAATTCTCATAGTTATTCATTTAAAAAGTGCCATTGAATAAATGATTTAAATGTATTTGACTATTTTATTGTATAGTTTCAAAAAATTGAAGTGAGGGAATGCTATTGTACTCTTTATTTTGTTATTTATAAATTGTAGATTCTTATATTTTGTCTACTAATTTACGTATTATTAACTCCTTCACACCAGTATGATATATATACGATGAGTCATCAATTTTTATAATATCATAGATACTTTTCTAGAATACAAATAAAATTTTAGATTTTTCTATTTTAAATTAGGTTTTATGTTCTTCATACTATTAAGAAGAAAATAAATTTTTCAAATCAAGTTCTTTTTCTAATTTAATTAATACTTAAAATATTTAACAAACTAAATTTCTTCAGTTTTACGTTAGTAGTGTCAAAGAGTTAATCAAATTATACAGAAATATAAAAAAAAATATCTTTTATATCAAACAACTTACTTTCTTCTTTTCTCTAATGGTAACTTTATATCATTTTGCATTCTAACGTTAATTAAATCTCCTGGAGTTCCAACAACACCGCCTGCGGCGCCAGAAATCCCAGCTAACAAGAATTTTTGATAAAAAGGAGCAGGATTACCAGGTGATTCAATTGATTGTTTTCCAATCTAAAAATTATCATAGATTTGTTAAAGATAAAGTAAATAATGCACTTGTGTAAAATTTAGATTAGAAACTTGCTTCATAAACACCAAATCTAACTGTAGAATAAGTGAGTTGTCGTAGTAAAGAAGCTGAAAGTCCATTGTATAATGCTGTGACACCTTGTTTTTTCACTATATTCATTGTAAGTTTAACAACAGATGATTTTCCCTCTTGTTGAGTTTGCAAATGAACCTAAAACATAAATAAAGATATTAAATTATTTGTGATTATTTACAATTCATTAATTTATGATGATTATTATGTAATGATATTGAAAGTATTATGTAATAAGAGGAAGAATTGCAAAGTACATATTTGAATACCCTGCTTAGCTAGCCATTCTATAGGCATGCAAAATAAAAGTTGGTTGTCTAGACAAAACCAGTCATATCAAAATGACAATGTAAATTATGATTTTGAATTGTTAATAAAAAAATAATTGTATCAACTAATTATTTCAGATAAGATTGAAATATTAAATTCTATTTTTAAATAAACAGTGAATAAAAATTTACTACATACACTACTTTTCATTAATTCTTATATATAATTCAAAATACATTAATTAAATTTTTAGAGAATCATATAAAATGCATTCATATAAAAAATTTGAGTACAAGTAAATGATTTTGAATTAAATTTATATTGTACCATACATGATCCACCAGGTGTTAATTAGATAATAAAAAAAGATATATTAATTTTCAATAATAATTATTATTATTTTAGATGTATCAATGTATGATAATTTTATCATACCTTTAATAGGTCCAAAGGATGAGTTACACATGCTGCACCAGCAGATGCCAATCCACCAAAATACCATCTAGATAGCTTTTTTCTTGTATCTTCCCGCTCAGTCATTTTTGAATAATTTTATCAATTAATGGACCTATATATAATATAGCAGACAAATAGTATAAATACTTTTTTCACAAAAAGAGAAACAAATAATATGGCATGTAATGTACATACTTTTTTCTTTACGAACACTCACACCTCACACAATGAGAACTGTTGAGTCAGCATGTTTGGCTGGCTGAAGGCACCTTTGGTGGTTCGAAGGTCTCTGAATAGAAAAAATTATTAAGCTTTGAATAAACATTCTACATAATATTAACTTGAGTCTTTAAGCACATGAAAACAATCCTGAAAAGTACAAAATCAACAGGCAGTCCAATCCTTCAGATGATTAAAACCATAATTTTTTATTTCATTATTAATAAGAAGAAAAATGCGCACGACAACCACACTACTCCTTCTATATGAAACTTTCACACATGACGAAACGGTTGCCTAGCTCTTATCGCGCGTTCATATTTCACGTGCTGGTGGTACAGCTTTTTATGCATACCCCAATCTGCAAATCTCGTTCATTCGCTCCGGGAACTTTTTACTTTTCTCATCGCTCATTTTGTATTTTGCAATTTGCAAGAATGTTGGCCAGTTAAAAATCTTATAATATTGTATAGGCAGTGCCATGAAAAACTTACGACTTTTTTTATAGCGCAGTGTGGCGCGATGTGAAAGCGCCGCCGGGGCCACACACCGCCACTCACGCAACCTTCCCAGTGAACGCCTAGCCTCTGACTGATAATATCGGTCCGTCGTTGACTAAATTTCTTCTCTCTTTCTCACGCATGAGTCTTTACTCTCCACACAGCCGCCACTCGGCGGCTCGGCCGCTCACTCGGTTTGGATTGGTGTGCACTGTGCTCGTCCATGTGAGTGCGCGCACACTCGCTGTAAATATATGTGGCTCAACGGGGTCTGGTGGACTGGCGCTGGGCAAATATTGGAAAAATTTACGAGAGAGAAGTCGGAGTGGCGAGGACGAGACTTTGTGAAAGATCCTTGCTTCTTTAATGATGGACGAGTAATTTTATGATGAACGGCGAGAGCGTTTATTTATGCGGGAAATCCGAGGAAGCTATTTCCGACGCTTAATATAACATCAGGTTCCAATTCATTGACGTCACACTGTGCTATGTGTACATTGTTAAAGAATCCTGACGTCAATATATATCGAAGGAAGAAAATATCAGAGATACTACCAGCTTTATCGACTCCCGCCATCAGTTTTATAACTGATATAGCAACACATTTTATGATTTCGAAAATTTCGCAATCATTATTAAAATTTATTGGTTTAAAAAAACGTATAGATCTTTAAACGTAAATGTCAAAACACTAAAAATGTACTACCTCGGATACTATAAGTACAAACTTTTCTACTAGACCATCATCATATTTATATTCACGCACAAACATCCGCTTTTTCCTACAGCAAACAAAATAAATTTAGCCTCGACGCAATTCGCTAAAATGCTCCAAATGAAATGCTCGCGTTTTATTATAGTTCCGCGATGTTCCCGAGCCGACAATGGCCTCGCTCATTACTTATTTGACCTAATCAAGTTTAGTTTAACAGATAAGCGAGCGACGCGCACGAAAAAATAACAACCGTCGGCTGGCGCTCCTATCTAGCAGACGGCTCTATAAACGCATGCATACATCAGCTGAGACTTGAGAGTCACTCGCACCCACGTGCGTTGAAAGTTAAAGTATTACGCGTTCCAGCTGTTAGTCGTCAGCGGCGCGTGCCCCGAATCGCCGACGAGTGTACTAAGTATATACGTATACATGTATGTGTGTGTAGATGAGACGCGAGTTCTTGAATCGCGTCCAAAGGGGCATAGTTTTTGCACAAGAGTCAAGTTCAACGACAACACATGTGTGCGGGTCCCGCAAAGTTCAAGGCTTCGGCCGTGTCATTTAAGTGATTAAACCTTTCCCGTCGAGATTTTGTTTCTTGAGGCGCTGATGGCGCGCGTAATAAATTATGACGCAGGCGTGAATGAGCTAACATAAGTTATGTAAAGAATAAGAGATTGTTGTTGAAGCGGATGTATGGCATTCTAATGCATGAGAGATTATCGTGAATACTATCAGAGCTCAATCTCCATCGTAAACCAATAGATTAGGATTGCACTGATACTGCATCATGGATAGAAGCTTTTACGAAAAAGTGTAAAAGAAACCTATTTCAGTAAAGTCTCGTATAAATATTACAAAACCTATACGTCAAGGTTTCAGATTCAATATTTTCTAATCGTTGTACCGACAACATCACCTGCAAACAAAATTACTAATTTTAAAATATAGTAATAATTCCGTTTGCAGATTAATTATTAGTTTTATATTAGAAAATGTTGAATACATTATTCAACTCCCTTTTTAAAAGAAATATTTAATATTTATTTATCAATTAAACAGGCATTCTCGTTCATGGAATTATTTTATATTTTTAAAATGTTTTTAAGTTTACTCGTATGAACTGTGATTTCGTTAAAAATTTAGTATTTTTTTGCACATTACACTACTTCTCGCATACAGAACGAACATTATTTTGAATAAATTTGTAGTTGGCGTAAATTCGTTTTAAATAAAAAAAATTGCATTATGAATAAATAATCGTCGATAATTATTAGTAGATATTTATTATTGTTCTCTGAGTTATCATTTCTATCATATCTATCTATATTTTTTTACGACCAAAGTTTGTAAAAAAAGAAATTATATTTATTTGTTTACGAATTCATCCCCCAAAACAGGTATTAGCGACTTTTTATTTTTATAATAAATGACGTAATATTTCAATTATTTTTTATATTTATTATAGGTACATATTTACATACAAAAAAGTATGTGTAAGTAAATTTTTTTCATACATATGATAAAAAACTTGGTAATTTTTTTACTCGAAAAAGATCAACTTAAAGAAAAAATTTTATGGAACAAAAAAAGCTAAGAATTAGCCAAACAACACGTGCAAATTTTTTTAGAATTGTATCCGGACATTTTTAGATTTTTAAAAAAATGACCAAATCCAAAAAACCAAAAATGGTCCGAAAAATTCTGAAAAAATTCACACGTATCTTTTGGCTAATTCTAAGCATTTTTTGTTTCAAAAAACTTTTGTGTAAAGTAAGAAAATCACAAAGTTTTTTAATTATTACACTGCTGTACAAAAATGGCCATTTTACAAAAACCAAAGCAAAAAAAAAAACTCATAATCACGCGGATGATTTTTGGTGATTAATATGATTATTGAAAAGCAAAATGCAGGTTTTGGACACATTTCAAATAGTTTTTAACAGTCTTAAACAGTTTGAAACAGTTTCAAATAATTTTGAATAATATTTAAGAATCAATATAATATGTAATTAAAGATTACAGATTTTAACATTTCTGGACAAAAATATATATTGAATAAAATATATAAATCCAAAGAAAACGAAATTTAAAAAAAAAAATAAAAAATGAAAGGTAATTTTGTAAAATAAGTTGGATAAAATAATTAAAAGAAATGCACGTTGATAAATAACAATTATTTATCCATACTAGAAGATCAATGCGCGCTTCACGCGACGTAAGTATCGTGGGCCAATCAAATTTTACATGTCCATTTCAAATCGATTAATCACAATCATTAGAAGTGATAATCTCAAGTCCATCTCTTTTTTGTATACCAAGGAATAGGAATACTGATTTCAACAATCAATGTTCTAGAAAGATAACTTTTGTTTGGTGCCAATGAATTGGCGGTGGTTTTTTAAATAAGTGTAGGGATAAATATATTAAATTAAAGATATAGCTGCATATTTTATAACATTCCACTTTATTGTGTAAAAAGTTCAACAGCATATTTTTTTAATAAACACCGAATTCCTCAGCAATGCGTGAAAGAATGGTGAACTACGCGCAAAAGAATTTTCATTGTTTTTTCTGCATTTAAGTATACTTCGACATAACCCAGATGACAAAATCTCATTATGAAGATACAATATTATTAATAGCTGCAGTGATTAATTATACAAATTTGTAGAAAAAGATACAAAGATATTATGAAATATTCTGTTCTTTGATAGGTTTGTGAATAAACAGCAGCATCGATTCTACTACCAATGCTACCATACATGAAAGATTACTTTCCATATGACAAATGAAAAGTGCATTTGAAGATATTTGTTTAAGTAATCACATTTACAAAATTGGTACCCCATTTTATTAAGTCACAATTGAGATTGCAAAGGTACGCAAATTCTCCATTACTTAATAAAAAAATTCATTTCTTTAATTTAAATTTTAGTTTTTACTTATAGAATAATTTGTGACATTATAAATAAATAAAAAAATAAGCAAACAGGAATTTAAAATCTCAATTCGTGTGCAGAAATTTTTTTTAAATTTTATAACTAAAAGATCTATTACTGGAATTAAAATAATTTTGAAAAAAGTTTATAATTTTATAATTAGGACATCGAAAATAAAATTAAACTGTGTTACGTGAATTTTGTTCGTTAAAGCTTTTTGTTTTGCAGCAAGCAAGAATGACTACTTTTAAATATTTGTACCAATTAAATAAAATAAAATACTAGCAAATAACAAAGAGTACTAAGTAAACATTAAGTGGTGTCAGTAAGTCAACAAAAAGTTAACAAATAAGCATAGACCTCTACTAGCCCATAATGGTAGAATATACAATGCAATCAAGAATTTAAGCTCCAATTTACTGAAGTTAGAATAAATTATTCAAATAAATGAAAATTTTTTAATTTTTTTTAGCTTGAACCTCTTGATTATAATAACGCTTTTTATATAATTTTGTTGACATCATAAGTTAAAATGATTTTTGTGAGAAACATTTGATCAATACTTCAATTTCAACACTGTAGATGTATAAAAATATAAAAGAAAAAGAGCTCTTAAATGTTGCATGATTCTAACCAAATACCTGATTTTAATATTTTAATAAATGACAATTTTTCAATACTAATTCTAATCATTATAATATTTTTAGAATAAATTTAAAATACCTGATTAATTTATTAACGCAAATGTTTTTCATAAAAATCATTTTTATCTGTGATGTTACTCTTAATTTTCATCCATAAAAATAAGAACATTAAATGCCTTTTTAAGGCAGTTTATGTATGTGTAATTAATTTGTTTTAAAATTAAACTATTTTTCAAAAAGCCATCATTTGTGATGGAACTGCACAATCACCAACACTCATTCTATGCATTGCCATTTCTGTTATTCCATGGTAATGTACAAAGGCTGCTGCGATAACCAATACATGGAAGATTTGATGACTTTGGAACTAAAATTAATAACAAAAGTTTTTATTTAATATAATGCTCTTTCAGTCGTTAGTTTTGAAAGAGTCCTAACGTAATTTAATTAATATTACTGTGTGTCTATTTGATATTCTTTTAGAGGTGAAATAGAATTATATAAAATATAACATTGAACAAAAAAAAAAAAAAAAAAAAAAAAACGAAAATTTATAATAAATTTAATATAAAATTGATAGAATATATTTATAACATTATTTAACATTTCTTATAATTATAAAAAATTTATAATAATATCAATATTGTAAGAGTTTGATAATAAGCCCATGTTACATTAGCTCAACTTTATGTGCCTTATAAATATCAATAAAAAATATGTAATTAGAGATATTTTGTTTTAGAAAAGAAGTAGGTATCTTTCTTAACTGATAGTATAATAGAAAAGATTATTAAAATAAAATAAAGAATCAATAATCTTAAATTTAGCTTCAAAGATGTATGTGATAATTTCAAATACTTATAGTTTTTTTTACTCTCATAAACTACCTATTTAAAATAATTTAGTTAATAAAGTATAGACATTTTCATTTTATATAAATTTTTGTTAGGACTACTGTGAGCTATATTTAAGGAAAAAAAAAAGCATTTTACTTACCCAAATGTCGAATTTTCCAGGGAAAAATCTTTCAGGAACACGTAAAGCATAGAAAACTGCACCCAATATATACAAACATCCCATCAATATCAGCCACCCAAGAGATGCTTGACTTATAGCTTTGAACCAACCTTCTGCAATTGCATAGTGTACAGCTGGTATTACCTGTAAATAAAGTAGTTAAATTAAAATTTATTTTGAATGTCTAACTTTTAAGAAAACATATGATGGATATTACATTAGCAAATTTTATTAATATAATATTTAGATTAATTTTTCTACATAAACTCACCCCACTAAGTCCAAAGCCCATAAATACACCAGCTCTTAGAGGTCTGTATTTTGGTTCTCCAAACCTCTCCCATAAAGAGACTACAATACTAGTTATTCCAAGTACTACAACAACTGATAGGTATATTAATTTGGGTTGATAATCACAGTAAAATCCATAGTAGAGCCATGGGACAAAACTTCCCATTATGAGCATAGCTATACCACAATAGTCTAACTTTGAAAATAATTTCCCCACGCATTCACTATGACAGTGAAGAGTATGGAATGCAAAAGACATGCCTAAACATATAATAGCTCCAGCAAAGAAAGTTCCAATAACTAATTTTTCCTCCCATCTTATATCCATTGGTGATTGTGTAAGAAAGTAAACTGCAATACCAATGAATGCCACACATCCTACAAATTGATTGTTCGTATTAATAGTTTATACTTTATTTGCATATAAATAATACAATAAAATATTTAATAATTAAAATATTCCAATCATATGAAAGTAGAATAAATTAATTTATGTAAAAGAAACACTAATGCTAAACAATTAATAGAAAATGAATAAAAAAAAAAACAATAGATTATTAGTAAAATATTACCTAGCAAATGTGTCCAAATATTTCCAGTTTCAGTATGAATGCGGAAAATACTTTTGAAACAAGCATAAAAAGATGGCAAAGGTGGTCGATGACCAGCGTGTAGAAAATCATTGTCTTGTAACCATTTAGGTAGATTTCTGAAATGACATTGTTTCCAAGATGCTTCCCAAACCTTTAAATAAAAGTATTTCTAATTTAATGCGGTATTAATCGAGTTCAACCCAGGGTAACATTATAAATAACTATCTAACTGAATGATTGAAATGCATATGAAACTTGAATATTATATACCTTACGAACAAATTCTTCTGCTTGTTCAGCAGCATTATGTGCTAATGCACCAAGATCTATTTCATCACTTAATACTCCAGCTTTTAATACTTCTGTCATCTGAAAGTATAATACATATTATACATTTTTAATGACTGAATTGAAATATATATATATATATATATGTGTGTGTGTGTGTGTGTGTGTGTGTGTGTGTGTGTGTGTGTGTGTGTGTGTGTGTGTGTGTGTGTGTGTGTGTGTGTGTGTGTGTGTGTGTGTGTGTGTGTGTGTGTGTGTGTGTGTGTGTGTGTGTGTGTGTGTTATTTAAATTACCTCACAGTCCAATAGGCGATCATCTTCCGGAGTTGATGGCAGGGGACAGCCAACTCCATCTTCTTCTTCGGCCAAACAACTTGTATCATCATCTTCTAACAATTCCTTTACTTCATTCAAACCTGGAATGTCACTGTTTAGTGAAACTCTGTCACTCCATGGTATACGATGGCGAAGATTACAGTCCTCTGCATAGTTAACTTCATAGTGTTTTTCTTCAACAATAATTTCATTTATATTGTCGTGCTCCATTTTGGAGTTTGAGATTGGTTTCTCAGTTGTCATTAATATCTAAATACACAAAAAATACAAAAGAATTCCTGTGAATGGTGAACACAAAGGTACATCATAAAATTTATGATTTATATTTAATATACTAAACACATTAAAATCAAATTAAAGAATTCATTTTAGAAAAACATAAAGTAATAATTGTCACATATTATTATCATGTTTTATATATTCTCATGTACATACATTTGATTTAGTGTGTAAAGATAAAGCTGGATAGTATTCCAAAAAAATGTACAAGGGAAAATTTTCCATTTCACGTAAGCAGATGAAACATTATTAATTGACAATTAAAAACATTAACAGTCTTATTTTGGAAAAAAAAATTAGTACTTATGCATGAATTTTTATTTAATAACTAGTTTTTAATGACTACATCAATTAACATTTTAATATGTACTTTTATTTTAAAATTTTTTTTCTTTTAATGGTTCCTTATAATATATTGTGCTTTATATTCTCTCTATATACCATTGTGCTTTATATACTCTATATATCAGTCATAATAAAAAATACGTTAAAAAAATTTTTTTAAGTATTCTACAATAATGCGCAAAATGCGACAATTTACATATGATGTAGAATAACTTCTTTTGCTACTTAATTACTTTCATTAAAATTACTCCAAAACTTATAAAGACACTGATGTTCTAATAGTATACATGATAATCATAAACAGAGCAAGACACCGCAAGAAATCTTACTTATGTGTTTTGCTATGAGGCTCAGCAGCTGTACAGAAGAAAACTGCTGGAACTGATGGTAGTGAGTAGAGATGGTACCTATTCCACAGCACTACTTATAGTATAAAAACTGTTATCTGATGAATTGAGTAATACAAGGTTATCTTGAAGTATAGTCAGTGGACCGCAAAGTATTAGTTTTACGCAAATTATCAGTTTCGAGGCGCACTGGCCAATGTTATCTGAATGACGATGATTTCTCCGACATTATAATAGCAAGTCGTGCATTGGAACGCGCGTAGTTAGTCGTTCGCACAGCATAGTGCAAAGTGCATGTATATAATACATCGAGTACGACACACCAGGACACTCACGGAGGGGGGTCTTACACACTGACGCAAGTCCGATTTAACGAATTAACGGATCAAATGCGTCGCGAGTTGCTGCTTGCTCTGCCAGTGCACTCGCCCTCACTTAGAATAGCTATAATTGAATTTTTTACTCCGTAATTGCACGGGCGACTTACCTGAACAGGTGCAGCGATCTACAACTCTGATCGCTCATTTGATCAGCCACACTGCTGCGTACTTACACATCAAACAATGCGATGCGTACACTATATGGATACCAAGGTACTCGTTGCTCCAATTGCTCCAACTGTCGCGATCAACTGGCTGACGTTTCCTTTCTTCACCACGACCGCGCGCGTTCGTTCTCTCTCCTTCTAGCAAAAGCGCTATATATATCTACTATAGGTATAATACGCCTCGCCTCGCCAACTTTACGACTGAGACCGAGACGAGGAAGCCATGCGCGCGAGCAAGACAGCTGATACGCGGAAACCCACGCACAAAGGGTATAGTGAGCGCTTATAACGAGCGAGGCAAGCGAACAACGACTGGCAAGTGCGCTGGTGCGCGCGCGTGTGATGCGCATCCGTACGGTATGGACATGATGGGAAGGGGTACATTGTACATACCCAGGTACCCTTCTACGTTAGCCATATATATATATATATATATATATATATGGTAGAAGAATACCACTATAAATATACGTACATATATTATATGTTATCAGCCGCACCGACTCACCGAGTACTGCTCGGCTCGAGCAAGCTGAATGCATATAATACCTATATAATAATTACTCATTTATAATAAACAAAAAATCGTTGTTTGCAATTCAGATAAATCGTCTTACGTTTTTTTGTCGTTTTGAAAGTTTTCTTCGAAGTTATTTTACAAAATGCAATATTTTTTTAGTTCAAAATTATTGAATTTTCATATTTCATGAGAGTAGGTATAACGTATAAGTGAAGCGGGACTAAAGCCCAAAAACTCGTATTTTGTAAAAACTATATCGATTTTTAACTTTAAAAGAATCCGTTTTCCGAAAAAACTTGTAAGAACACTTTTGATTTAAAAATACCCAAAAAGCGAAATGCAATTTTTTTCAACTGCAAAAAACGATTTTTTCTTCATTGCGAATCAGTAATTTTTTTATAAAAAAAAAAAACGACGGATTTCGTCGAGCTCAACAATAACCAAGTAATTTCGATTCAGAGCAACCAGAAACATAAAATAAACCTAAGTTGAGGGGAGCGAAAAATTTATACTTAGATGCTACCATGTATACTTATAGCGAGGTTCCTGGATAACGGGAATGCAAAGTTAATACGATTCTACGTGGCAGCCATATTACTTTGTGAAATCTGGCTTTACATGCCCACGTAATCGATGGTCTTATTACTATACCTATAACTATATATATACCTAAATGTGAGACGGAAAGACGAGTCCTCAAATTACTAGCATCTCTGCACGAGCACGGTAATTCACGTTGACTGGCCCCTGGAATTTCGCACTGTCGCCGCGAACAAGCTTACGTAAAATTTTTTCCTCGAACGTCCGTGGCCGTTCGCGACACGAACGTTTCTTGATTTTGTTGTTTAACAATAATACAGGAGATTTAATTGAATTCGTTTGCTAATACGAAGCAAAAAGAAATATAATAATTACATGCACTTGTTATTTATTTATTTATTTTTTATTTTCGTATAGCGCCACCTCTCGACGATATCTCGATTTTGAATGCTCATATCGTCAATCGTCATATGGAATTTGGAAAGAATGTAAACACATTGGCATTCCAGACACGTGTTTATTTTATATAGTGTGCGATGGAACTGGAAGCAGTGAGAATGCAAGAGTTCTGTTTAATCGTTTAGTTTAAATGCAAGTGAAAATTAAGTTGTGTGGTCACCATGAACTACGTTCGACGTTAGTAGTATTAAATCAAATTTTTCTCTTCCATAAATTTTTAATAAAAGGATTTTGTAAAATGTCACTAAAATAACTTTAAATGGTTCTATGCTTTTTAATGAACATTTCTTTATGTAACTTATTGCTCAACAACAAAATTTTGTAAAACTTACAGAAACACCTACAGAAGAATGTCCACTAACAAAAGAAAGAAAAAGTTGTTCTACAAGTGATTGCTGTGGCTTTCGATCAATAATATGTTCATTTGTTGTCCTTACAGCTGTTATTACAGCTTCTCTAACTCTTCAGTTAGTTTATGATGATAATGCATTTCAGGTAACTCATAAATAGGAAAAAAAATGCTTCATTATAATTGCAAGTAGTAATTTAAATGTAATATGTATTTTTTACAGGGAAGATTAAATATCCATGGTGCTGTGGCAACTGATTATACAAACTGCTCTTTAATAGGAACAAAAATACTTAGAAAAGGTGGTAATGCTATTGATGCTGCTATAGCAGCTACTCTTTGTATGGCTGTTGTTGCTCCGCATAAAACGGGTCTTGGAAGGTTTATATTACATACTTTAAAAATTTGTACAAATGAAAGATCATTTGACAAGTATCTTATTACCTTATTGGTGCAAGCATGAAATTATAAAATAAATTATTTACAGTGGAGGCTACATTATGATTTACAGTCATAAAGATCAAGAACAACCAAAAATAATTGATTTCTTAGATAATACAATATCAGGTTTGTTAATGTAAATACAGAGTATCTTAAAATATTTAATTTATAAAATTATAATGAATTATATTTTAGATAAGTCTGGAAATGTTGAAGTAAGAATTCCAGCTATGCTTCGAGGTTTGGAACGTGCACATACTTTATATGGAAGATTACCTTGGCATGATGTAGTTGAACCATCAGCAACATTAGCTCGTAAAGGTTTTGAAATCTCTAGGGATTTGGCTGACGAAGCCACAAAAAATCCCAATTTAGGAATTTTGGCACATATTAATTCTAGACAAATTTTAATGTTGCCAAAGCTTGCAAGTACTTTAGAGGCAGTGTCTAAATTTGGTACTAATGGTATGAAATAAATTAAATTTTTATTCAGAAAACTTGAATTTGATAATTAAAAAATAATATATTTTAGTTTTTTATAACGGTTCGATAACCAGCAAAATAGCTTTAAACCAAACAATAAACAAAAAGCTTTTACATCAAATATCAAATTATGAACCAAAAGAAATCATGGTGGAGAAATCTAAACTTGCTCAATACGCTATTTTTTATCCTGCAAGTTTGAATTATATACAGCCGGTTATCGAAAAACTAAATAAGTTAAATATATCTAAAGAAAATGCATCCTCTATAGAATTAGAAATTGCAGTTGCTGAAGCTTTAATTAAACTTGCACATCAACTTAAAAACCCTTACATCAATTATAGTAAGCAATATTAAATTAATTACTTTGCCTTAAACTCTATGACAATCAAAATAATGAATTATATTTTTATATGCAGCTGAAACCAGAATGTACACAGGTGTATCATCTGTAGATTGGCAAGATACCTATGTTTCTGTTATAACGTTAGTCTTAAAACTAAATATCATTATAAATTGTATCTATTTTTATTAATTTTGTTATCTATTGCAGGGGACTGAGTGCACCATTAGATATGGCATATGAAACTGAAGCTGGTTTTGTTTTTGACAAAACTAATAATGAAATTTCTCTTTCATCATTGGTGCCAATTATTTTTTATGATGAAACTGCTATATGTGGACTACGAGGAGTTTTTGGTACAGATGATTCAATTATTGTTGGACAAATATTGTATAACATACTTTTACGTTCTTTAAATATTTCTATAGCGGTTGAATACCCAAGGTATAGTTTAATTATTATCATATTTTAAATTTTATAAAAATTTCAAAGTTTAATGAAAATTATGCTATTTATTCATTTTTTATACCAACAATTTTTTAATTTAAATACTACTGTTAATTTATACTGTTAAAGGTATTATGTACTTCCCGATGGAACAGCTATAGAAAATGATGAACGATATTCAGGGAATTCACTTTTAAGAGATAGTTTAAAAGCTATTGATTCACCATCTAAAATAAATGCTAATATGATAATGAAGAGTGTAAATGTTATAATTAAGCGAAAGAACTTAATTAGTGGTCATTCCGATAGCAGAGGAGATGGTTTGGCATCTAGATTTTAAAGCATATTGTTACAAAACTGATATTTTTATGAAAAGTATTAACACAAGACAACAATGCATGATTGACATTATACTCATTGTGCTGTTTGAAATTGTATTTGATACATATATTTTATTATATCCATTGAAGAAAATTTTATATTTATTCATACAATGTACAATAGTATTTTTTATAATTAATTTATTTTTTATAAAATAACGATTTTTATAATAAATCTTTTATAAAAAGATTACAATTGTTTATCATTAATATTTAAATCACATATTTTTGCCTCCTAATATTTATGTACAAAAGTATAACATTTTAAATAAAGTCTTTCATAGAAGTTTTTTCTTTATTAAGCACTGTTTTTTTTTCAAAACTTGTTTACCTTGTTATATCTTATTTGAAAGTAGTTGCTTATTATGAGCCTCTTGCATACCTAGTTGTTTTACCTTTACATAAGCTGCACTAGCAGTTAAAACAATAACATTACTTAACCACCACAAAAACGGTTTACTCTCATTATACCAATGAGTAGCCAGAACAGTTTGTACACATGCTTTTGCAGTACCACTTATATTATGCGTTAATGGAGATGTAACTTTTATTTGCAGCGAAGTTACATATCCAATGGCAAATCCACAAATACCACCAATACTGAGAGCTGACCAAAACTCTATGTCACTAATTTTATCGTAATTATAAACTGTTTGAAATTCTCCATTTAGTAGCATTAAAGGAAGAAATAACACAACACTGTAGACATTATTGTAATAAGAAAGTAGCCAAATTTCATCATTTACTAAAGGAAGAACCTTTTTGGTGTGAATTGAATACAGCGAAAGAGTTAATGATCCAATAACACCAAAAAATGTTCCAAATAGAGAGAAGGAACCAGAAACATTCTCTTGATCAACACCCAACCAAAATCCAAAAATAATTACTATGCAACAAATAACAGTTTTCATAGACGTTTTCTCTCCTTTTAAATAAAAGTTACGATATTATAGAACATTAAAAAAAAAAACTAGATTGCATTAAAAATTTTATACAGTTTTAATATCTGTTTAAAACTCACATTAAATACTGTTGTAAGAGATCTTCCAATGTAATAAAATGCTACTCCAACGTATTTTAAACATAAATTATTACTTGCTATCATGCCAATAAATAAAACTGATAATGGTAAAATCTGAGATAAGGAAAAGTATGATAATGAATAGTTTTTACAATTAAATAAAAATAACAATTATTCAAATCTGTACCTTTTTAATAGTTTCATAAGAAAATGGGCTCCCTTTGGGAAAATATATATATTTTGGAAATATTCTTGAAAGATTCTTTAAAGTTAAACAAATTGCAACACTTATTATACATTGAAACCAAGTAATAAATAATGGTGCATTAAGGTGTACTTTATCACTGGATAGTAAGGCTTTATTTACAAAAACCATTAATATTGACACTATCCTGGAAGAAAAAAAAATATGTCAATATATTTTGAACCTTCATAATGATCTAAATAAAATGAATAAAAAAGATTATTAAAATTAAAATAAATTTTTACTTACCAGTAAAGTGCTACCACAAAACTGATATACAAATATTTATGCAGCATTTCTGTTCTTTGGATCATTTTAATAGGTGTTTTTAAATTATGGGTTAATTGTCAAACTCTCTTCTCTATAATTCTACACGTAGAATTATCAATATTTTGAATTTGTCATTTTAGAACTTATCTATAAAAGATAAAATAGTTAATTTGCAGGTTACATAAAAATAAACAAACACCATCATAATTATTTAGATAAACAAACTAAAAGTACTTAATAACTTCGTCACTTTACTGATAAATTACATTTCAAATATGATGACCAAAGAAAAATATATGTATAATACACATAACACAAGTCACAAAATATGCTTTTGAAGTATACAAGCCACGCGGCACACACTTATCCGCGCTGTGCGTTCCAGCGTTACGGTCGTGTCGTTACTTCTATATTCTAGCAATAGAATATAGGAATGGGACGGCGCAGCCACCAGCGCTGAGCGCAGCGCAGCTCGGCAGTCGGCGCAAACGCAGCGTAGCCTGCGTAGCGCTACGTGCCTGTGCGTTCCAGTGTTCCAACTTCCGGTCGTGTCGTATCTATTCGTTTTACTTCACTAGTGTTAAATTGGCGCGCTGTTGCGCGCCTATGTTCATCTTTTGTTATCCAAAATTCAATGTTCGATTGCTTACATATTCGATAAAACGATAGTTTTTAGTAATAGCAAATTAGCAATAGATTAGCAATAGCATATAGGAATGCGACGACGCAGCCACAGCGCAGCGCAGCTCGGCGCTTATGTATATTGTCCCTGACGTTTGGCTGCAGGACTGGACCGCGCGCGACCACCCGCTGCTCTTGTGCGGTGCACATATTAAAACCCTTGGAAAAAATATACATTAAAGTTTTTTTGTTGAATTTCCATCTGCCCAGTTTCGTTAGATGATGATTCCAATCAAGAAAATAATTTTTAATAATTATTGATTATTTTTAAACATCGCCACCGGAACTGCCAGCGCCATCTGTAAATCATGTCTCATTGGCTGTCAAACCTCGACCAATCATTGCGCAGCACCAACCGAATGCTGTGGTATAATGCCAGGTGCAGTGAACTCTCTATAGTAGTCGTCTGGCTGATGCCAGGAGGGGGCCACTCAAAGATGGTGGAGACGCTAGTTCGGCATCAGCAGCTAGTCGTTAATGAACCAGCGCGCGGGTCAGTTCTCCGGGCGATTTCAAGCGAAAAATTCGACCGGATGACTACGTGCGTGCCCCGAAGTTCGTAGCTCACCGAGTGCTGTGAGGATCTCCAGTTCGCGTGAAGCCTTGGTCAACAGAGAGCTGCGACGTTGCGCGCAAGTAAGAGAACTGCTGCCCTCCCCCGCACTATACGTGTGTTTCAGAGAGAACGAGAGCGCGGGCAAAAGAGAAAACGCACGTCCCGCGCTGCGCGACAAGCATGTGTGATGCGAAAGTGCGATGGGCCCATATAGTCGTGTAACGGTAGCAACTGGCACGAGGAGTCGAGAGACCCTGTGCGTGAAAATCGCCCTCCCCCCACCCTCCTCCCTCCGCCGCCGGTGCGCAGCTACCATGTGTCACTCGCGACTGTATGAGAGCGACAGTACTTAACGGGTCTCACTGTGTCCTGAGTACTACATATTTTGTTTTCCTAGTTACGCGAGGCAGCCAGGGAAAGAGCACTCGTGTGCACGCACACGCTTTGCCATTACTCTGGCATTAGTTTTGTGGCACTGCCATGTCTGTTATATCTTATATACCACTATGTTTTGTAATGATGTAGTATTCCAAAATATTATGATCCATGGGTGCATTTAGTGAGGAAAACTATATGCGTTTTTATGGTCTTATGCCGTGGTTTTATGAAAAAAAGTATTGCTTATACGACTGATCTCAACTTAATTTTTTTAGCTTAAAAAGATATTTATAATGTAAAACATGGTATTTTTAATTTATGGCTGTTCTTAAGTTGATTGCAAAGCAAGATTTGTTACTGCTGATGTTTGTATTGACATTGAATAATATTTTTCAGGCAACATTATCAAAATGACTACACAATACTCAAGGAGTGTTTTAAGAATGGTGGTAGCACAAATTTGCCAAACCATTGGTTGGCATTCTATTAATTCTACGCCATTAGAATTCATGGTTGACCTTATGCAAGAGTATATTTTTCAACTTTCAAAACTAACCCAGCAATATGCACAAGTTTGTAAGTATATTTTGAAAAATATTATATTTATCATAAAATTTTAAAATAACAATTTTCTGATTCTTGCAAATTATTTATAGTGGGAAGGTGTGACGCTAATTTAGATGATCTAGGTTTAGCATTTCGGCACATGAATATTGATTTACAAGAATTAGCAGAGTATGTGAAAAATGTTGATTCTGTACCATGTGCAGTTTCTGTACCCAAATTACCTATTCATAAAGAAAGCCATCTGAATTTTTTGAAACCTGGAAGTCGAGAAGTAGTAACACGACCAGTACATGTTCATGAACATTTACCTGCTATGTATCCCAATACAGAAGGTAAAAAAAAAGTTTCAACACATAATTTTTTTTCATTTTTTTTAATTAAAATATTATTTGTAATAAAATTTTGTTTCGGTTTTTTGTAGATGAATATCCTCCAGATCCCAAACCAACAGAAATTGATTCTATTACAAATGAAACAGTTAACACTTCAGAGGATGAGTCCAATGAAAATAATAATATAGTTACCACAAACGGAATTTCATCAAATGAAGACAATCCTGTAAAAACAGCTTCTTCTGGTATATTTAAAAGACCAGGGGATCCTATTTCATTTGATGGACCTATAGTGAAACGAGCAAAAACCACTGATGAAGGTCATCCACTTCGTGAGATACATAGTGTTATAATGACTAATTTAGGTTATCTGTCAACTGCTAGAGAAGGAAAACTTCCAGAAGCACGAACACCCCAACAAGCTCGTGCAGAATCTCCCTCACCTGAGGCTTACCCTATGGTTCCTCCTGAGGTAAAAGTGGAGAAAAAACTAAAGAAAATTCCGAAGAAAGAGGATGGCAAACCAGAAAACAAAGAAAATAAAAAGAAGAAAATTCCTAAAGATAATCTATTTCAACCGGATGAGATTAAAGATGTTAAGGTTAAAAAATTAGCTGGCATGAAAGAATTAGCTAAATTAAAAGCTTTAAAACCTGGAAGCAAGGCATCGAGTCCCAATTTAGCAGGACCATCTAATGTAAATAATGTAAAAACACAAGGTAAATTAATGACTTATTTATTAAATTTTTTTCTGTTTCTATCAATTTAGTTGTTAATTGTAACCTTATAATTTTACAACAGGTAAAGTTTCTGGTGGTAGTCCAAAGCCTGTAAAAAGTGCTACTCCTCCGACAAAAACAAAAGCTGAAAAATCAGATGTTGAGCAAAATACGGAAAGTCCATTCTCAAATGAACGCAAAGAAGAAACTATTGATAAATTGCCTATCGAACCAGATAAACAAAAACTAAACATTTTCAAAAAAATATCGTCGAAACCAAAGGAAGATAAAGAAAGGGAATCTGATTCACAACACAAATTGAAAGAAATGGCTTCTCGAGAAAATTCACCAGCATTGATTGCAGGAGACAACTTATTGCATCGTAATGATATAATTAAGCAAGAAGATAAGAAGCCCGTAGCACATATCCATCCATTAGTAAATAATAATAATGCTATGAGAATGTCAAATGATGTAACGGATCTGATGAGTCCTAATCCAAACACGTACACATTCGATATGTCTCCACCAACTACACCTGGTGCACCCAAAACTCCAGAGGTCCGTGCAGAAGTTCCGAATTTCGTAGTTGAAAAGAAAAAGCGTAAGGATAAGACTGGAAAAAAGAAAGAACCCAAGCCAAAAATTCCGAAAAATTCTCTTAGTCCAAAGAAGGTATTAGAATTAAAATTTTTTTTTATTACTACGGAGATCAATACTGAATTATTACTGAATTAACTCTTGATTTAATATTAATTTTCAGGCACGACTGTCGAGTGATTCATTAAATGAGGTCATTTCTTTGGATCGACCAAAGACACCAACTATTGAAAAAGACATACAGTCACACCCAGCTCAGTTGCCACCTACTCGAGATTCTATTATACCTCCACACATTCCTTATCCCATGTTTCCCGCACCGTTTCAGTCAGGTCCAGGCCTCATACCTCATCCTATGTTTTCTATGCCTATGCATAAGAATATGCCTCGAATTCCTAATATTGCTGGTGTACCAAATTCGCCAGCAGCTATTCCAGGAATTATGCATCCCCGCTTTAGGCCGCCATTAGACGGGGGTAGACCACCATTTGTACCACCGTCTTTTGTTAATGAGCCTATGTCGATGGTGCCTTCGTTTCCCCTCAAACAACCTCAGCAAGTTCAACAACCTATTGAGAAACAGAGAACAAGAAGTCCGGATAAGGAATTTCCTACACCGAAACCCACATTGTCAACGTATCCAATGCCAGAAGCCGTCGCACCTCCTTCGATGCTAAATACCGCAGGAGGCATTCCTCCACCCCTCATGCCAACTACAATATCACCAGTGATACCTGCACCTCTTTTACCACCTAACATTTCTTTGACAAAACCTGTGAAACCTGAAAAGGATAAATCTGAAAAGGTAAATAAGAAAAATTACAATTATACATTATTATTATACATGCGAAATTAATATTCTGTATAGTATGTTACAAACATAAGTTATTTTTGTTCATTATCCTTAATGGTCTACAATTTTAATTACAGAAATCAAAAGAGCATAAAAAGGAAAAGAAAGAGAAAATGAAGAAAAAAAAAGAAAAGAAAGAAAAACACAAAGATAGAGGGGAAAAGATCAAAGAAAAGAAAGATAAATCAGAAAAAAAAGATAAGCTCGAGAAAATAAAGGAAAAGAAGGAAAAGAAGGAAAAGCGAAAAGAAAAGGAAGCAAGTAAAAAACTTGCGGTAAGTAGATAATTTCATTATTATATTAGTGAGTAATTTACTATTTTACATTATGATGTTTTAAAATCTTTCCTTAAGAATTCCGTGTTTTAGTTTAAAAATTATTCACTTAATATAAATATAAATAATTTTTTTTTTCCCTTATAAAATATTGAATATATTTCTTCAAAAATATTTTCTATAGTAATAAATTCGAAAATTGGTACAGTGCCATCAATATATATATATATATATTTTTTTTTATACAGAAAGAAGAAAAAGTTGTAGAGAGTGTTCCTAAAATTACTCTAAAATTAGGACTAGCAGGAGATTCGCCACGACCTTCTACACCTGACAGTGCCTTAACTAAAAAGATGTATGTAATTCACATTTTTTGTAATTTTATATTTCTTTTATTTTCACTTTATATTATATTAAATATTTTGACGTGATATTTAATCTAGAACTATAAAACCACCGAAGAAGCCCGAAGAAGAAGTAAAACGTGAACCAACTCCGGAACTGGCAAGAATCTCGGCACTAGTAACGCGGCCGCCCAAGCAGAAGTCAACAAGTAAGAAAGCGGAGGAGTGCCTCTTAGAGGCTTACGGCAATCTCTCCTCGGAAGCTTCTTTCTCTAGCTCAACACTTACTCCTAACTCCCGGGGCAAGAAGCCTGTCTTTAAGGCTTTAGCCCAACAACAACCTTCCCCGTCCTCTTATCTTAATTCCCATGCCTCCTTAGAAACACAGCAAGGCACGCAGTACTGCTTCACTGTAAGTATAATGAGTCGATATGTTCCGATTCGAATTAGCAATGGAACTTGCTTAATTAAATCAAGACTTTTCCTTATAATAAATGACGTATAGAGATTATTAATAACCACTTTACTATAGTTAATAAAAAAGACGTCTATGATTTACAGATGATTTCAAAATTTTTTTTTTTAATATGTTTTCTTTAGCCATTATTTGCCAGAAATATAACGTAGTTGTTATTAGATAATGATTCGATTCATTCAATAATAATAATATTAACATCAATTTTTATTTATAAATATTAAAGTTCCATTTTTTCAACGTTTTTTTCTCGAGTTATTAAATATTACTCTTGTAATATTTAACTTCATTTTTATAAATTGGTTCTGAACTTTTCGTTGTATCTGTAAACATTGGTTCCATTGCGTTAATTCAAATCATTAATCAGCCCAATCCATCAAATGATGCATTAAAATGGACTTAAATGAGGCAGAAAGTGAAGAAATCCTTATCC
Organism: Torymus flavipes; assembly: GCA_030522905.1. NCBI lineage: Eukaryota > Metazoa > Arthropoda > Insecta > Hymenoptera > Torymidae > Torymus > Torymus flavipes. The sequence goes on along the minus strand of JAPYZO010002471.1, from coordinate 10,469 downwards.
ACAACCCAACTTCAACCCATAATCACTCTTCTTTCTATATCATTGTATTTTCTGAACTTTCCTCATCTTTGTTAATTTTTTTTTATTTCTTTGTAACCTTGTTACAAGGTGATGGTTTAGTTTTCATTTATTAGTTGGTCGATGCTTTCTTCATGATATTTTAAATTTACCAGTTCACGGTCTCCATTGTCTATTTTTTTTTTATTTTGTTATTATTTCATATATATCAAAAGCCCAATCGTCTTCAAATTTGATTATTTAGGAATTAATTAACTAACTGGGAGAGTATCAGAGATCCGTATGACGGATTTAGTTCCAACTTTGAGATATGTTTTTGGATGTAAAAATATGAAGAAAGCTACAAGATTCCCTAATGTTTCAAAAACTCGAATTTTAGGTATTTTTAGTTTTATTTTGAAAAAAGTCTCTTTTAAATGGTGACCATTCAATCTTGGGAAGTATTAAATGTCATTTAATAAAAACTGGAAAATATAACTAGAGCTTTAAAAATATAATAAAACAAGCTTTCATTTAATTTTTCCAGATTTAAAAAAATGTTTGTTTCATCCAAAATTATGAGCAATGAAAATGCACTGTTAAACCGCGAAAATTCGCAGTTCAACTTCATACTTATTTTAGTGCATTTTTGTTACTGAATTTTAAATGATCATAAAACTAAAAATGTCCAGAACTTGAGTTTTTTATTGTTATGGTCTGATATTGCGGCTTTCTTCACATGTTCACACGTAAAAACATATCTTACAATTTGAGCTGAATTGGAGATTCTGATCCTTGACACTCTTATCTTTCAGTAAGTTAAAAATCACTAGTTTTCGTTAAATAATTTTTAATTATTATTTGTCAACCATCGAGCTAAGAATGTTCTTAGTATTAGGAAATGAATCTTTCAATTTTGTCGATTTATAATTAATTTATAATAGATATAATAAGGAACTGGTTGATAGTGTACATTATTTAGTAATATTTAAAACTAATTCTTTTCCATTTTTCTCTATATCTGACCATTTCATGATTAAGTTCAAATCTTTTCTTTAATTTATTATTTTTAACCATCTCTCGAATGCACGGTAGTTTTGAAGCTTGATTTTTTATGAAGCAGCTGTATTTTTTAAGTTTCTGAGCACCTTTGATTTAAAATTAACCTTCGAGAATAAATTTAAAATTATTAATGCATTAAAAAAAAAAAAAGTTTAAATGAAAATTAAGATTTTTCTAATATCGTATGTTTTTATGAATAATTAAAAATTTTTTATTATTTTTTTAAATGTTCGTTTCAACAAAATTTTTTATTTAATATTGAATAAAAAAAATAATCTACATTCATAATAATTTTAAAAATTAATTTTTAGAGTTTACTTATTGGGAAGTTTGGAATAATACAATTTAATTAAAAAATTTTGCTTGTCCAATATCTTATATTTTAATGAAGGGTTTTCTTAATATTAATGATAAATTTAGAGAGAACGAAAAGTTTATTGAGTAAAATTTCTAAAAATTACTAAAAGTAAAAATTAACCGAATTAAAAAAGCAGAAATTGAGTTATAGTTGTGATTTATCTTATTATCTGCATGCAGATTGCACGTGTAGTTTGATTTTCTAAATAAGTAGAGTTTGCAAAAATCGTTAGACTTATAACCATCGCTTTTGATGGCACAGAGGCAAAAGCGGAAGCTGTTCCTAAAAAAGAAGACACTAAGGAAGATAAAGAGAATGGCGGGAATTCATTAACTGCAAAATCGGCCGTCACCGTGGTGAGTAATAAGATCTTCGAAGTTACGAGAAAACTCTTAATTCCAATGTTTCTTTATTTGTACATTTCTCTTCTCTATATAGAACAATGTTCTATATCAAGGAAGCATACTTTATCAGGGTTACAGGAGTTTGCTGCTCAGTTCTTATTTGTTATTTTTTATTTGATCAGATGTATCATCAGAAGTTAAAATATTTCAAACTTTCATTATTTGCAAATGTACATTAAATTTAATCTAGTGCTTCAGCCTAGTAAGTAGCTTATGGTTAGTTTGCATTTCAAGTTTTGGCACAGGAATTGTATTTATCAAAATATAAATAGGAAGAGAGAAGTTCAATTCAACCTCAAAAATTATCATTTTATATTCATTTTCACACCTTGTTCATTCACAAAAGTACATTATACCTTCACTTGTTGAAAACTGACAAAATTAAAATGTACTTCTTCATTTGTCAAAGAAAACTGTTTTCAAGAGATGGATTGAGCTGAAGTAATGTGTATTATAGGAAATGTTTTATAACAATATGAGTTTATTACAGGATCCAAGTGGACGTACAGTGTGGATCTGTCCTGCTTGTGGAAAAGAAGACGATGGATCTCCTATGATAGGATGCGATAACTGTGATGCCTGGTACCATTGGTATGTAGTCTTACTATTGACATATATTTTAATATAGGGGCACATTTTAATTTTAATGCGCCGATATTTTTTTTCGTAAAAGTTATAATTAGTTGGAAAACATTTTTCACATACATGTCATCACTGTATCCTATAGTAGAATTATCTTGGCTGAGGATAACAAATGTCATGATCTAAAAACCTCTAACCTTTTACCAGCTGAATATTTTTTAGATCTAAATTACATTTAATTGATTACAAGTTTCTTTTATTATAAATATTTATAATTTATTATAATTTTTAGGGTATGTGTTGGTATACAAGTAGCTCCAGCTGATAACGTAGATTGGTATTGCCGTTTGTGCATAGCCAAAAAACAGGAATCGCATCATGACAAAAAGAAGAAGAAACGAAAGAAAAAAGTCAAAGTTAACGCCTAGTACAAATCAACCGGGCTAAACATTAGGCCCGGTATATCTCCTCAAGCATTGGCAGCAAAAATTAAGTCGAAAAGTAAATTGGATAAAATAAATCGAATAAGCAAGACTGTAAAGCATAAGAAATTAGTAAAAGAAGAATTTGGTAGCAAAATGGATAAAAGTAAACCCAAAGAAAGAAAAAGCATGTTAAAGATACCAGGGCACATCAAAGATAAAAAGTGCAAAGATGTAACATTTGAATAATAGAGATTGTTTTATCGTTTTGTGATGATTCATAGAACTCTAAACAATAATAGTTCAATTCTGTAATTATGAAAGAACGGAAAGACGGATAGAATAGTTGTACATACATATTAATTATATTCAAAAGTTGATAGTTGCAAAGTTTGACCAGTAAGAGGTCATGAATCAATTATGTAATTATGTAATAATAATAGATTTACTTGTATAGATAAAGTGAAATGAGATAACGTATTTCTTAATTTAAAACTTTATTATTTAGATTTTGTAAGAGTATACAAATTAGGAAATATAGCACTGTATATATATATATGAATATGAATTTTGTATGTAAAGATATAAAACAGCAAAATTGATTTTTGCAAGGATCTGTTTTTAATTATTGTTGCAAAAATTTGTAAGTCATTAGTTTCTTTACCTAATCATTACTCACTTGGAGTATAACAATCCCTGTTCATAAATTACACTACTATTGTAACATTTATGTATAAACATTATAGTTTCAAAATGATTTGTACAAGCATTCAAAATTTAAAAATACTAATAGATATTATGTATAAAAAAATAGTTATTATTTCTACTAGTAATTAGGCTACTGATTGTAATTGTTTTTATTTATTCATATTAATAATTGTAAATAATTATAATATATTAATTAATGAGTTTAATTATTTTTGCCTTTTGATAAAACTGAACTTATAGAGGAAAGAGTATTTTAATAAAGGGAACATAGTCATTTCGAATAATAAAATGTATAAATTTGATATTTTTGGATTTTTTAATAACATTTATCACTGAAAGATTGTAAAAATAAAGATTACATTATGTTCAATTATTGCAGTAGTCTTTTGTTACATTCACATGATTCACATTTATTAATAATAATAAAAATCACACGTTATATTTGTTACACTATTGAGCAAACAGCATTTCCATAAATTTTACAAATTTATTTTTATTGAAAATTGATCTAGTATAAACTGTAAAATACACATTGTATAAAAAATCTGGTATTAAATTCACGGGAAATGTACATTTTTAAAAATTGAATTCTTACGATATTTTTGTAAAAAAAAATTTTGTAACAAATGAAAAATAATTGCGTAGTTTAAAGTTTTTTTCATTAGAAAAAAACACATACTAAATATGTTAATAATTAAATTTATATTTTGCTTTAAAGAAAAAATCAATAGAATGCATAAATTTCATTTTTAATTATAAAATTAAATATCTAAATATGATTTTTTCGTATTATTTATACATACACACAACTATTCCATTTTTGCTAGTAATGCAAATTTCCCCTAAATTTAAAACAAATAAAAATTTATCATGATTAATTTTTAATATTATATTTTTTAAAGTAAATGTGCTAAATACGATTGATTTGATGGAGCGTTATCGAAATTACGTATTTCAATATTACACATGATTTATTTTCAAGAAATAGGTCTAATACTTTTAATTATTAGTAAGCTATAGAAACTGTACAGTACATATTACATATATACAAGAAGTTTTTTTATAAAAAAAATTTCTATAATTTTTATGAAAAACCTGTTTTAAAAATAAAAAAATAAATAACATTCAAGAAGAAAAACTCAATATTTTTTATATATGTAATTTTGTGTATGACCCTAAACTACAATTTCAATGAAAAATCATTTACTTTTATTGCTTCATCAAAACAATCATATTATTCTCTAAAGTAAATAATAACTTTATCACATATCTATCTTATTATTTTTTAATGTGGGTGTTGAATTTAAACCAGCTGTATCACCTGACTCTAACTGCTTGAGAAGTCGAAATAGAGCAGCTGCTTCTCTTATTCGACTAAACTCTATACAAAATGCTTGAACTTCTATAAAAAGCTCTTGCACATTTATTATTTTGTTCCTTATCAAAGATTGGAGAAAAACGCAAACCAATCTCACCAATCGATTTTGCATATAACGATCCTTTATAGTTTCACATGTCGATATGCAATTGCTTATATAAAGATGGACGAATTCTGTAGGTAAATCTACTGTTGTTGTTAATCTATTAACAACTTCCATAGAGTGTAAAGACATTTCCATATTCACAAGTACGCTAAAATATTCGGTTATTTGACTGGATTGCATCAACTTTAAAAGCACTTCAATGGCAATCAGTGGATTGTTTTCAACAAGATCAGGTAATTTTCCTGGTGTCAACCCTATATGATAAACAAGTTTTGGATCCTTATTAAGTTCAGTTACAAGATGTTGCTGTTGTTGCAATGTTAAGACACTTTTAAAAGCTCGACCCATAAGTCTCCTTGCTTCTGCTCCTGCACAGTTGGATACACACATACTTGTATCATATTCTAATTTAAATTGACTTGGCTCAGTCATATTCATCCAAGGAACTTCATCTAGTGTAGATCGATGAATTGGTGGTGCTAGCCTTAGAAATTCTGGTTGATAACTCTGAGCATAGGCTGGTGGATCTCCTATCACAAGAGCCTCTAAAACATTTTTACTCAAGCTTTTTACATCTGCATCATTTGCAGCCCCAGTCTTAGATCGGTCAATAGTATCAGACAAGATGACTGTATTGCCACATTTTTCAACTGCAGGAAGTTCAGATTTACGTTCAACTAGTTGTAACTGTAGGTCAGTAGAGTCACAAGGTGGTGGACTAGGAAGGGGATAAAGTTCTTCAATAATTTGTCTGGGTGTTTTTTTTACCATTTCTTTATAATTATATCCCATTAAGCCAGCTATTAAATATTTTTCACATCTGGACAAGACTGGAATGTGCCCAGAAAAATGATTTTTTTCAACATTTTCTCCAGATGTTTTTAAAATTTGTACAAACACCTGAAAATTTTGAATACATTTTATTTTATATTATTTTATCTTAAATTATAAAAGTTATATATGCAATAACAAAGTCAATATTTAAGTGAAATTTTCTTTCTTTAGGCATACCTTTATCATTCATTAGTAAAATTAAATTTGTTTTACTGTCATTTATATGAATAGATTGATAATAATATTTTGGAATCCCTCATCAATAAGGTTCAGTGCTAAGTATTTCATGTATTTATATGTATCATAAATATTATAATAAAAATTTTATTGGTTTATTTGTGCTTTGTTTGTGAGATATGCTATTTGAAAGCAAAAGTATTGTGTTTGGATTGGAAAAAAATAAGAAAAAAATAAAAAAAATAAAAAATATAGAATCATAGAACTGAATAGAAATGGTACTAAAAAATTTTACTTAAAATTATATTTGAAATTGCAGATATGTTATATACTAATGTTTTAATGTGTGCATACTGGTGCAAATGGTGTAGAAGCTAAAGATTCGTCTTTGTATAGATCGTAAAGCATGGCCACTGCAACTATCCGTTGTATTTCTTTGGGCAGTAAATCTACATGTTGGAGGAGGAGAAGCAGAGTCATCCCAACTTTGAAACGATCTTCCTTTAGGAAAGTTAAATGAAGTTGATTTGATAAATTTTCCAAAGATGTACAGGCATTTTCTTCATCCAACAATTCCAATAACTTGGTTAAGTCTTTTACTGACAGAGACATTGTAGAAGCATTTACATTCAAAATACTTCAACACTTAATCGTAGCTGCTTTTAGAAACAGTAGTGTATTTACAGGATTCGTGTACTGCTAAAAAAGAAAATATATTTTCAAAAAATCTTAATATAAAATTATTTCTAGCATTATTATTATTTATACTTACTTCGCGTACTTCCGATATGTTAAAATACCAGATATAAATTTCATTTTTTTATACATTACGTTTGCTATGTTAATTTTAGAATTTTCGTAAATCGGTGTTCACTCATAACAATCAATCTAAGTATCTATATATATGTAACATTTGTAAAAAAACATACCGCGAACGCCAACTGGATTGCGGAGTTCATTAATAATTACAAGACACAAAACAGCTGATGAACAGAAGTGAAATTTGCTTGTTACTGATTCGTTAATGCTTGTAGATTACTCTTCTACCTCTATTATACATGAAAATTTGAAAAGTAAGAGAAGAGATACGCTAAGGTAACCGTAAGACGGTAAGAGGTTATGGCAGATCGACATTCGACTCCCTCCAGCCTCTCGTATGCCAGAAGCGCATGCGATGGACGTTATTGCAGCCAATCACAGCTTGACTCGAGCAGAAGGAAAGAGATTTGAGAGAGCTCTGCCTTACCTGCTAAGCGTGTTTCTAGCGCTATAATTCGTCAATTCCAGCCATCTTAACAGTTTGTTTAAGAGAATTAACCAATCACCGCCAAGAAGCATGAGATTCTGCATTTTGCACAGGGCCCAGTGAATACTAAATTATTTTAGTTATTTATGAAAGATCAAAATACAACAATATTAAAAAATTACAACCAATTAAACTAATAAGATAATTTTTAATAAACATTTTAATATGATATACATAATGTTTTGTTTAATTAGACATTGTATTGTCTTCATAAATAAGACAATGTTTATTCACAAATATACTAGACAGATTTTGAAATTGTTTTTTTTTTTTCTTCCAATGAGCTTCTCCAGCATCATGCCGCCTGTGTGCTCAAAATTATATTAAGTATATAATTAACTAGTAGAGTTCGACACGCGCGCTTCGCGCGCTGACTTTTTCAAAGTAACAAGAAAAACTGAATAATTTTATTTACAAGAGAAATTTTATTACTCAACTATAATTATTCAATACGAATTGATTTCAACATTATGACGTTTATCATCAAGCTGTGTCAGTTTTATTGACTAAAAAAAAGAGTATGTATGAAGAAGTATTTGTTATTTTACATTTGTTATTTTACCTTTTTACGGCATTATTATAGACACAGAAAACAGATATTTTCATAATTATATTATTTTTCATATATCTTAGTGGCAATTTTACTATTGAATAAAACCACAACATGAAAAAAGCTTATTTTCGTGAAATTGAACTCGATTAATGTTTAGCATTGTAATGGTATTCATATATAAACTGAATGAACCTGTTTAAGGCAGGAAGCTATAGAATTGAATGAATCGCACTATATAGAACTAAATTCAAAAGATAAAGACAATCATATGTTAAAATAACAAATACTTCTTCATACATACTTTTTTTTTTAGTTAATAAAACTGACACAGCTTGATGATAAATAAATAAAAAAAGAAATCGTACCGAATTAACCGAATAAACCAAAAATGGGGAGAAAGTGTTTCTGAATACGGATTAAGGTGCACGAAGTTATTGCAAAAAGCTATAGAGTTAATAAATGAAAATCACGAGGCCGTAGTCATACCAGGAATGGTTAGAGGCGGGATTAGCTCCGCGGTCGAATGCTTTTCTTTTGGGTTGACGGGACAACATCCAGACACTTTAGAGTCTGCTATTACCGCTGCTATTTACATCAAACGTCTCGTTAATCAGAGGAAGGGTACAAGTGGAGGGGATTATCTGCGATCGGAACTCGCGAGTCAAGTAATTTGTTATCCAATTGAATCTAAATTGGACAAACGTGATGAGCAACAAAATTCTTGCTCAACGATTAGATGATTTCGGTGTGGCGAGATAGGGCATATTTTGAAAAATTGTAGTGGAAATCGTGAAAAACAGCGGGGCAGGGCTAAATATTTTTGCGATTTTTGTAAGCAAACCGGACACTCTATACAGAGAGATGTTTTAAGAAAAACGGTAAGCAATCAGGAAGCCGCGTTTACTGAATTAAAATCTCTGTTATGTTCACAACTGTTGTAATTTTTCAAATTTTAACGAACCTTTTATTTTAACTACGGATATGTCGGAGACGTGATAGGAGCGATTCTGATAGTGAAGGCCCTATAGGTAAAGATTTTCCACATGTTAGACGCCATGAGGTGACTAATACTATTGCCGGTGGCTGCAGCGTGGATTTGCTGGGTGCCGCGACAGGTGTCAATAATACTTTGGCCGGTGGCTCCAGCATAGATTTGCTATGGGTGCCGCAACAGGTGCCCAGGCGGTGAATGGGACTGATGATGGTAATATGCATGAGGTTATACCTTACTGTTAAAGAGACGGCGAATGAATTATCCTACGACATATTCCTTGCCAGTGGACGATCACGATCCTTTAATTTCTGATACTCATATAAATAATCACAACTCCTCTGCTGTCATTGGTGTAAGCTCGACTTTTATAATCGAACACGTTACATATTCTAGAGATCAATTGGTAATGAGACGAGAAAACATTGCCCATTTTATATCCGTTGATTGCGAAGTAATTACTCCTGTATGCCAACAATTGATTAAATTAGGTATCATAGACCTAGACGGATTACGAGAACAAAACATTGGAATAGGCGCGATTGTCAGGACGGAGCGTAATACTAAAAAAAAAAAATTATTTATTCACTCTTCATTAAAGAAAAGGCCGATGATGTACCCGCAATTGCTACGGTTGTTGAGAGTCTTACTTCCTTGCAAGCTGCAATCAGCAAGGAGGGCGTAGTTTCTGTTAGCATAGCGAAAAAGGTTTAGAAAAATTGCATTGATTACCTATTGAAGTAGCGTTATGCTCTAAATGGAAAACTTACGGAAAAGTCAACATTTCAAAAGAAAGAATTTTCACCTTTGAAATTCGTAACTTAACCCTTAAAAACAAAATTTTTGTTGTCTTTTTAACAAACTAAAGTAAATAATTAAAGTCTTTAAAGTTACCAATTCAATTGGTACTCTGCTGCACATTGTGCATGTCGCGCTCAGAAGCTCTTTAATCGGTCCTTGCCAACTAGTTCGGTACCCTGCTGCACTGGTCTTTGCACTGTGTATATTGCACCGTTGAGCTTTTAGTCGAAGGTTACCTAGTACTCTAAAAGCTTCATAAAAGTATTTCGTCATTTATTAACAGACTAAACTTTATATAGAGTCACGGATACGTTAACCGAATAATTGTTAAAGTGATTAATTCAAGTTAATTTAATTCAATAAAAACCAAGTTAACTTAATCTTTCTCGAGAGTGTTTATTTCAATTTCCCGCGACTCCTTGCGCTTTAGCGCTTAAGGCTGAAATCACATGATGCGGAATAGAGCTGCGGCCAGCGGCATAGAGGATGCGTCATGGAGACAGCCAATCAGAGCTATTCTGTAAATGCAAAAATAGCTCTGATTGGCTGTCTCCATGACACATCCTCTATCATGCCGCAGCTCTATTCCGCACCATGTGATTTCAGCCTAATTGAGCAAACGTTCTCACCTTCCTATTGGTCAACCCGGCGACCATTGCAGCCTTTCTGCTCATAGACCCCGACTTGGGTCGTAAGTCGTAATCGTAAGGCCAGGGCCACATAAGCGCGTACGATCGCATTCGACTGCTTTCGACCGCCGTCCGACGCACCCGCTCGCTTCTCTCATTGG
>JAPYZO010002470.1:0-16120 GCA_030522905.1 Torymus flavipes | reverse complement strand
AGTGAAAATTTGTCTTTAAAAAAATTTTTTCAGAGTATTTAATGTGGAGAAAATGATAAAATATAAAAAACAGTGTTAATTGATTAATAAAAGAAAAATCGTTACTTCAATATACATTCAGTACTAGAAATAATAATAATAAATTTGTTTGATGTTATGCATTTGATGTAAACAAATTCTTATTTGTATTGAAGTTATTTTTAAATCATATTTTTAAAACAGTTTTTATTTTACCATAAAATATTCAGGATGATAACATTAAAATAATTATTAATTAAATTCAGTTATCCTACTTCCCGCCATGGGTTCTACACTATTTGAATAAAATGATTTCTTAATTAGCCCAATACCATTTCATTCTTAGAATTTCTTATGAAATAATAACAAGATCCGTTCTCAATCATCAAAACGCGTCCACTTAACGTCAAATTGCCCGTACAAAACACTGTCGAAACGTAGGATCGTTAAAGCGTTAAACAAACACCACTCTAACTAGCTCTTAAACCTAACTCAGGCGTCGTAACAAGCGCGACAAGTGTCGCGACGATGCATATACACTTACACACGCACGCGCGTGCCTCAAGAAGAAGAAAAAAAAGAAACGTCAAAATCTCTAATCGTCGCAGCATCTCGGATTGCCTAATCGCGCTCGTAATGAACTTTCTAGGTGAGACACATTGATTGGGCAAGAGATCATCGGCCGTCGGCGCATGCATTATTAATGATTTTCGATCGGCTCTCTCGCTCGAAAAGCGCGCTTGTCATTATCTTACGCGTGCAATTTCGAGATTCACTCGCCAAATTGCGTACCTCTCGCGCGTACTATCTTTGCGTATACGCATGGCTATTGAGAAAAGGAGGCTAACGAGATTCCATATCGCTGATTTACGATCGCTGGGCAAAAAGTGTCGAATATTTCGTCGACACGTTTCGTTTTTTTTCGCGTCGCGGGTTTCTAATTTTTTTTCTGCTTTCTGTAGCAAACTAGGTGTTAGGCAGAGGAGACGCTTTTTTCCGCGCATTCTTAGTGAACGTTACTGCTGGACGTTTTGAAACGGTGGCCAAGTGCGATATGTGTTGGCTTGTTCGGCGGGGTAAAAAAAAGGGTATAATTTTTCATCCGCTCGGAGGGGAGAACGATGGGTGTATTGTGTTTAAAGACTTTCGCTGAATGCCGTGCGTTTATTTGAGGATAATTTGAATAATGTCGCAAAACTTTATAACAAAAAATGTGAAGTAAATTCTTTTAACCGTGGTTATTGTTCTTAGACGATTGCGAAATGCTCTGAAAAAAATATATGTCAAAGTATGAATTTTCATTAGAAGTGTTCTTTGGTAAAGTCAATATTCAAAAAACTCTACATTGTCACAACGTAATGTAAATAAATGAAAAACTATATTGCAAAAGGATGGTTAATAAATTAAATGGATGACTTATAACTTTTCGTATTACGTATTCATCATAAATCCATCAATCAATAATCGGCGACTTTCATTTCTTTGGCAAAAATATATGGTACAAGCAAATAATAAATAGACCCGTTTTGTGTATAGCTCTAATTTATTACAACATTACGTATTAAGATAAATAGCTTTCTTTCTTTAAAAAATAGTGTATTATTTAAGATTCATAATATCAAACTACTAGAATCTAACTAATATACTTGTCATAATAAGTATTTAAAATATTACAAATTTTGAGTTTATTAACAACCTAATCCTTTTATAATTTCAAAAAAATGAGTTTAAAACAGGAAACAATTATGAAAAATCTGATTATAATTTATATTAAAATATTATTTATCTTACATCACTTTCTAGATAACGAGATATATCATATTGATCCAACTTCATGTTATAAATGTATCTATGATTTTAAAATATTAAAATTGAGTCACAATTTAAATATTAAATGCTAAAAATAGTAGCATTAAATTTCTGCATTTAAATAACAAGGCGATTCCCATTTACCATTTAAATGTGAAATCATAAATCAAAGATGTTCAACCTAGTTTTTTAAACGCGTTCACAATAAATGACATATTGCCTTACCTGCACGACCCTCGAATTCGGTAACTTCTTGCTAATCTTTGTCAGCACGCTTGACACTGACGGTGTGGTCGTGTTCCTATTTACTAAAGTAAGCATGCGAAATAGCATTTGTAAAGCGGAAGGTGGTTGAGTTGTTGGACTTTTCTTCTTTTTCTTCGCGGCAGGTCTCGAGGTTACCAATTCATCTTCAAATCGAACTGTCGTCTTGACTGAATTTATAGTTGGAAAAAAAAATTAGTAAACGAAATAGTATAATTATTTTCTTGGATAGAAAATTATCTAGTTTTCATAAGACTAAAACAAAAAAAAAATGTAGAAATGTGAATAAACATTTTTAGAATACTTTTTTCATGTTATAAGTAAAAATTTTAATTATAAAACCTGATTAATAGTAAAATTTCTATGTGAGCAATCATACTTTTTAATATAAATAACAGCAATAATATTTATTTAAATCTTTAACAAAGATCTTATTGTTAAATTTGGAAGAAGAATTAATTATATCAACTTCGCATCGGCTAATTAAATTATAGCCATTTTTCTAATAAACATTGAAATAGAATTGTACTTACTCGAATTCTTATCCCGTTTGGTATTCTTATCGCGATTGGTATTCTGTAAAAATTGAAATGGCAACGTATTAAGAAATTCATTTGCTGCCTCGTGAAGATTATCACGAGACTTGTTCTTCTTTCGCTTCTGACTACTTGATGTCTTTCTTGGGGCTTTAGTCGACTGTTTCTGAGGTTGCGAGGCTGTTTGCGTGACTGGTTGCGAGACTATTGGCGAGACTGGATGCGAGGCTGTTTGCGAGACTGGTTGTGGCGTGGATGTTTCCCGCGTGATCGTAATAAAAGCTTCGAAGGGTACACTTAACAAGGGCTTCTGAGATGTCTGGGGTAACTCAACGTTAGGTTGCTTGTAAGTGATAGTTCCAATAGATCCAGAATTGAGATCGTCAATTTCAGTTTTGACCGGTAGAGCTGCCGATACGCGACTATTCTCGTTTCGCATAGGGACCAGCTGGATTGATGCTAATGGATCGTCAACCACTAAAAACGTTGTAAATATTAGATTTTTAACTATTTAATTATATAAATATTAGTTATAACGTTGATTCTGATTGAATATAATTACTTCCATAAGAAGTTTGCACGTTGGTAATATTTCGTCCATTCGCAAGAGCGTAAAAAGTCTTCAAATGTTCTTCGTGATAAGCTGGCTTGATTGGTAACGGAATGTAACCTTGCTGCTGTTGAACATTAAATGGTGGAAAGATATCGGGATCCTTAAAAATCTTATTATCTGGATGATCATACGGATTGATAAGTGCTAATTCCTGAATGTACTTTGTGAATGGATTATAATTATTTTGCGAAGTCATCGTCATCGGGGGAAAACGGTTAGGATTAGCATTATGTTGAGCCATCATTGGCCCCATAGTAAATACTTCCATACCAGCACGCTGATTTTGACTAATATCAGGTGCCGGTGTCGTCGTCGTCGTTGTCGTCGTTGTGGTCGACGTGGACATCATTTTAGCCAGCTGTCTCTCCAAATATTTACAATTGTATTCAGATCTCGTTGGTTCTTTCATCGGCGGTCTGCTATTGTGCTGAAATCAATGTGCAAGATCAATATTTCATAAGTGCATTAACCCTCTATCATTCAAAAAGATACAAAAGATCTCTATCTGATACTGTGCGCAATATTTACCTTAACGCCGGACGTTGCCATAGTTTTGGTTATTTTATGAGCCTCGGGCATCTTCATCTCCACTCCTTTTTCGGTATGGTTCATTTTCTCGAGAAAATGATTGATGGCCATGGAGGAATTCTTCAGTTTCTCTATTCTCTCCGGTGGTACATGTTCGGCATCAGCTGAGGCCAAGGTGATGTTAATCCTCGAGGCCATGATGCGCATCGCGTACGTCATCCATGTTATCAGCTCCTCTTTGGTGGTGATCTTCAGTGGTAACGTCAATTCAACTCGACCCGTATGAGTAGTGCCTACTTCTAGTTTCGTGGTATCGTCCTGAGATACTAGCACAGGGACTAGATCTAGTTTTGTCGATGCTGGATACGAGACGACCAGACCAATCCATGTTAGAAATATAAGTATCGCACGAGCCATGTTTTGTACACCTGCTGGAGTAGATAATTAATGCAAACGTAAATTAGAAAAATAAAATTAATATCCTCTTCTTTTAAAAACACAATTAAAACATTATAAAATTAAGAACTCATATTTCTTTAAAAAGTGTTTCTTTATTTCTATTTCTTTATAAAGTACTAAATAAATAAATTTAAACTTTCTTATATTGCGTTTAAAATTTAGTAATCAAACATTTTTATCTTTTTTATGTACTTCGTGACTCTATTTATAAATGAAACAATGCGATACACTCGAATTGAAGATAACATTTTTATTCGCGCTTTAATTGGTCAATTTTCTAAAAAATGTAGTCTACTTCACGTTATTTGTTTATAAATTCATGTGAGGTTAAAGTTTAAAATATGCAGGACCACGTGCGCGCACAAAATTCCGCTAGTTTAACTATAATATGAGATATTTGGAAATTTATAAAATAATTGTAGTTAACATCGCTTATTTCGCCATTTTACATTATCCTTATAAAGCAATTATACGTTCACGAGTATGCATAAAAATTGCTACCTAAGTCATTTCTTGTCCTGAATTAATAATAGCAATTTTCACGTGATAGAGCTCGATTTCACAGAAGAACGTTGCGCAGTGAAATATCATAATGTCCTTATTAATATTCATCAAAACTGAAAAAATAGGTCAATTGTCCGACGACTTTATTTTGAATCATAATCCGCCACTCTCCAAAGGATACCGTCAAAACATAAAATTAAATTCATCCTTCTTCAATGAAGTCCGAATAAATTATGAACATAAATTACGAAATAATCATATTCTCTTTACCTAAGGCTACGCCGCGTTTTATAAATACATACCCGAACAAAGCATCTGTTCAATTTCGACACGATCGATAAACTTGTGGCTGGTAACAGATATTATCACACGATTCGCGAGAAATCGACGAATCATTCATCACTTTTGACCATATGCCAGCGCACGCCAATCATTTTTCACGCCTTGGCGCTTTGATCCTCTCACACATATTCGACGGATCGACTCGATTTTCTCAACTTTTTCAACCGATCGGGCGAATTCTCACGTTCGTCTAGTGCATAAGCTTATAGTGCAATATTACACTGTTGCCCAAGAGAGAGAAAATACCTATGGCAAATTATTTTCCCGGCGTGCAGTGAGACGATTGATGTACAACTTGAGACTCAAGTTTCACATGCCGAGAATTTTCCGCGATCATTCGCAATTCCGTGTCATTAAATTTAAATTAATTTTGGAATTTTTTTGACCAGGTATCGTTAGTTACTACCGTATCAGTTACCTGCGATTAGCAATAGATTTCACCGTGAAAATCATCGAAGTGATTCTAATGCATTTACACAAAGGTTCGAATTGCAACATGTTTTTTTTTATACGAAGCATGCCAAATAATTAATAGCTTCGCATATAGTTTTTTTTTTATAAAAAGTATAACCCATTTTATTCAATATATATATATATATCATGCTCAACTTTTCTAATACTAATGAATTTACTCTTTTTTAATGTATATAAAAATTTTCTTATCAATCATATTATTAACCACGAAATAAAGAATCTTTATTAAAAATTATTTTTCACTGGAACATCTTCACATCAGATAGTTTATAATAGAATTCTTTACTTACCTTCTATTTACACTGTATATACTTCTACGTAATGCTCAATCCGAAAATCTCGTTTTCAAGCATCGTTCGCGCATCACTCTAATTATCCATAATTCCAGTCGGCGTATTTCTTCGCATTCTAAGAGTCACTCCAAATCGCACTTCCGTCCGTGCGAAAAATTCCAGCAATCGACGGATATGCGTTGCCCAACGTCGACAATTAAACACAAATTAGGCTCTCATGTGACACAAATTCCCAACGATTTCTTCACCTGCACCCTGCACCTCCATGACGACGACGACGGCTCTTGCGTAAACCATCAGTTCCGACACTATTTTTCGCACTTTCCGTACCGCCAAAATTTCAAACTCAATGGCTGTGTTTACGCGACACGCGATCGCGGACTTATTTTCCGGCGCACCGTGCGACTTGCGTACGAGTGGACAAAGTCTCGCGGAAACGCGCTTACTTATAAAGGTGCACCTACTCGTCGTGCCCTAAACTATCGGCAATTATCGTTGGTCTCTGTCGCACTAGTGGGATGAGTAGTTGGCGGGTCGTCCTGGTAAGGCCTGTATTTTTTCGCTCAATCGAACTCGGGCACTTTTCCCGGTGAGGCCATGCGTAACGTCGCGCCCCGCGTCGCGTGCATTTCCGCGCGCACGCTTCCTTATACTGGTCACCAAAAATTTTGCACAGATTATTTGTTATGATGCACCATGGTTATCAGATAATTCTAATCAGTGAAGACAGTCATTTCAGATTATGGTAATTAATAAATCAAAAATGCTTTATTCTAAAATGTAAATAATCCTTATGGTGATTATATTTGAACGAGTTAGATTATTTTTAAACTATCTAATTCTAAATAAATACAGATAATATGAGAACTGTGTATACATATATTCTCAAATAGCAGCGGATAAAATGGGAGAACAGCTATTCGATAATTAATAATAATCGAGAAAAGTCTTACATTTAATAAATGCTTCATTCGGTTATCAGTTAGACCCGTAATTAAAATGATTTTTCATAAGAAATTTAATAAGCACACCCAGATCTTTTCGTGATTAATACAAGTAATACTTTCTGTAGTACGCTGCTTAATTTGTT
Source organism: Torymus flavipes (assembly GCA_030522905.1). Classification (NCBI taxonomy): domain Eukaryota; kingdom Metazoa; phylum Arthropoda; class Insecta; order Hymenoptera; family Torymidae; genus Torymus; species Torymus flavipes. Next base: position 9,190 of record JAPYZO010002470.1, on the reverse strand, counting down.
ATCACGCATATATACTTCACATCATTAACTCCAGGAATAACGTTGCGCAACAATGTACCACAAGGAAACAATTTAACAATTTATTAGTTGCACTCGTTTCGCTAAATTTCTTTCCGCGGGCGTTACGCAAGTGAAGAGGGCATTCGTATTATCGATCTATTTTAAAAGTGACTTAGCGTAGTACGCGCGTGTTTAATGTCAATCATTACCATGCGCGTCGCGGAAATCAATGAGCTCGGAGACTCACGCATTCGTTCTACGTTTTTAACATTAAAATGAATTACTATCTATTATTCTATACGATTGCGCAACGAAAATTTCTTTTATAAAATTGAACCAGTTTATTAATATATATATATTGTATTCCGCTCCGTTTACAAGTTTTTCACTCGACCATAAGTAAAACTGTCTTATTAAGAATGTTGTGTGCTGTTACGAAAGCATCTAGTTATAGAAAAAAAAATGTTACATAAAAATCAATTATAAAATCTTCATATTATAGAATTTTTTCTTATTAAATCATAAGAAATAACAATAATTTCGCAAAATCGAAAGTCTCTTTAGCAAGTAAAGTTCAAAACTACAGTACTTTCGTCCAACTCTTGTTTCGATCAACATTTCTACTAGACGTCACGACTGAAAGCCGAAACGTGCACTCAACGTATAATCGCGCTTTAGGTTCTGAGAACGTCCTTGCATTGTTGCACGCGCCCACGCTTGTCTGCCTCACGTCTCGGAGAAGATATTAATTTTTCTTCTCTTGAGATAGCTCTTTCTCCTTCACCTAGCAGCGAGGGCCTGGAGCAATGTCAAGATCACCTTTAGTCACGATTCCTTACTCGTGTTATCTAGTTGAAGTTTCTTTGTTAATTGTTGATGATAAATAGTTTTGAAAATAATATTCTTAGGTTTCATCAAATTTATTTTTAGTACTGCTAATATAAATCAGTAAAAAAGTATTTCATTTTAGAATTAATGAACATACGAAACCAAACTGTTAAATAAAATCTATTCAAAGAAACCACATAATATATATTATGGAAGTTGAAACACTTTCATGTAACAGCAAAACGAATTATTTCTGCGGCTTTGGTTTACTTTTTTGTCTGAATACAAATGGAATTCGTCTAATGTACTGGTTATCAGTCAGTGTCACATTTGTCATGGTTTCAAGATGTTGAAGGTACATCGTATTAAATGGAAGAGTAGTTTCATTTCGACACTGAGCGATCGCAAAAACGATGAACCAACTATAATATGCACTTATTAAACAATAATTAAAGTAATTTGCACACATAAAACTCTCATTACGAAGTAACAATGCAGGTCGAAATTAATTGTTAATTAGTAAATACGTAGAATGAGTTCTTTGCTCGTATAAATTATGTAAATTATCGATAATCGTTTTGCAAAACTGTCACAAAGCATTAACTTTTCTAAAATTTGTAGCACATTTTATTACCAATTTTACTCGCTAAATATGTGTGATTGCTTGAAAAATTCAGTAGCGCATTAGTTAAGTAATTATTTCTAACGCAGTTTCAGTTTTAAGACTCCATTATATCGTAAATTTGCAAACAAACTATTAAACTCAACATTTTAAAACTCCATAGGCTTCGAAGACAAATATCATTTTGTCATATGCCATAATTATTAGCTATCCGAAGTTAATTTTCCAATAAATTAAATAACGATTTTTTGTAAGCAGCGACTTTTAAATGTATAAGCGTGCGTTTTACAACAGAAAATAAATAATTACGTTTAAGGTCGCTCGTTATAAAAATGTAGTGGTTAAAAATAAAAATCAACATCCAACCAGACGTTCAATCATCAAATTTTCTTCTTACAACAATCACACTTCGCCGAAAATTACGCAACCACGACGACGACCGTGAAATCTTACCATCACGCCCTCATTCAAAAACGTTTATACAAACGTCACCGTTAAACTGGATGACGAAGGTAAAGACAGACTCGCACGCAAAGGATCATCGTTTATCTCTGCGCACAGACAGATGCGATGTTCTTTGGCAACGGTACCGATTCTTCAGCACGTGCGCTCGCGAGGTTGCGTAATGTTGAACGGCGATATAATACAGTTTCACTTTCCTCTCGGCGAAGATGAGCCGATTTCTAATTTTAGCCTATATTTTATCGGAATTAAGAGCGCCAGAGGGTCGAATTTATTCCCAAGCGCTGCTTTTTTTACGTTGTTGTTTTGCTGACTCGTAATGTGATTTGCGTTCGTTTCGAAAGTGAATGTGGAGGCAAACGCAAGGGTGACTCAGAGGGAATTGGGTTGGCTGGCTTTTACAGTCATTAAAAAGATGAATTTCATTAAAAACTAAATTCTTATAATGGTGATTAATAGTTAATGGTCTACGATTTATGCACCACGATTGAAAAATATTTTAAATTTTCAACTTTAGGAAATAAATTTTCCACTTTTACGTATTCGTTTATTTGAAAATGTCATTGAATAATATAATTTATTGATCATAAAATCTATTCATCATGTAGGATTCCTTGAAGCAAGAAAGTATTCGAATTTTCATTGTGATAGGAATCTTCGTTAACTATTCAAAACAATTAGAAAATCTTAGATAGATGTACTTAAAAATATTTGAAAATCGTTAATTGTCAAAATACAAATCTAAAGTAAGGAAAATTTAAACACGTTTACAGATATCAATTTCTCTACAAGATAATATATTAGATTATAGCTTAAACATACCAATCTCCGAATCATCTAATTCTTGTAATTCTTAAATTATTAAATTAAATTCTTTCTTAAATGATATTTTTAGCATCAAATTTCAAAAAATAATTAGCGGGAAGTAGTAATCGAATACCCAGTGAACTCGTTAATATATGCATCGAGTCGATCGATCATAGAAAAAATAGAAGTGACCCACATTTCATTGCTGACTTAAGCAACAGCGTACGCGCGACCTGTCACAGGATTCTCGTTTTTTTTTCAATTTTTTCCGCATTGTAATTCAGCTACGAGAAACGTTGTAATCTTCAACGCAAACATAAAGTTTACTCATACGTGCGCGTAATTTTACAACTTGACAGCTTCTTCTGCCGTTCGCAAAGGCGACGCGTGACGGACCGGCAATTTGCGTATTCATGATCACTACTCGCACATATTTCACGTTTATTTTTACCCCGCTGAATTTTCGACCTCTCGCTGTCCGGTAATTAAATTATCCATTCAAATTTCCCAACGTAAACACTTGTTAGGATTAATTAGGCGGCGATAAGTCACGCTTTAAGCGTCAGGGCTCAAGTACAATAATACTTCGGCAATCGACATCCTGTGCAGGAAAGAAAAATGATGATCATTTAGAGTTACGCAAGCTAGATTTAGCCAAACGAAAGATGTATGCTTAATCATGATGCTTTGCATACGCACGGCCAAGACGGGGAAATAAAGACTCGATTTTGGCGAACTCGATTTCGACATTTTTTTAAATGTGCATACAGCCTGCGCGCGCAGGAGGAAAAGAAAAGGAGAAAGGCGCGTGTAGCAGGAAGATCGCCTTGGGTTGCGAAACTCTCAAGTTTTATACGTAGAGTTTTGCATAGTAGTCTACATTAACGCGCAGGCAATTCGTAAAGAAAAGAAATTTCAAGGTGTAAAATAAAATATTACACGCATCGACGATTTTGTATACATTACTGGAAGTTTTCTTCTTTATTACCTGGTCACAAAGATATGTTATAGTAATCGGTATGAAAGAGGAAAAAGTCGAAATGAATTCATATTCTTGAACATTAGATATGACAGCCAATACCGATTTCAGTTGCTGTTACATAAAAATTAGTTAAAAAATTAAGCATTTTAAATCAAAAAGAAATATATTATTAAAACGTAATGATGTATTTCAGATTTAATTAGAATGATGAACGCTGAAAAAAGTTACCTTGTAATTATAACATATTTATTTTTATAAAAATAGTGCAGCATGATATTATAAAAAGAATAAATTATACATAATCTAACATGATCATTAATCAATTAAGTTTTTACGTGATACTGTCTGCAGTAAATCTAAGTATATATGTTATTCAATATATTTAACTTAACTCGCAATCCAATAAAAAATTTGAGTTCAAATGATACTACCATATTTTTAACCTTATTTTTAAACATTGTTATCTATACAATTTACTACTTAACAAATACAACTCTTCATTTTGTTTTCAGCACATGAGATTTATCCTCTTAGAGCTGAAATGATATAATAAACCGATCACCCACAGATACCCACCGATCGTTCCCGCTTCAGATTCAAACCTGCCACTGCACTGCTACTTATTACTCGGCGCCGCTCACCTGCACGCGCGTGTTGCCTTTTCGAGGTCATTACCCGCGCGCACAGAAGCGGTGTGCGCAGGTGCCTCCGTCTGGCGAACGTCGGCCAAAGCCTTGGCATTATCATCTCCGACTACTTGGCCGCTTTTCCACTGTATACTCGCGCGCGTCGTGTCCTGCGGCGGCTGTCGGTAATATCGGGCGAACAATGCGCGCACGCGTTTTCTTTTCACATTATTATGTAAAGGACTCGCTGCACGTGCGCGCATTAGCTGGAAGGAAACCATTCGCTGATTTCCGAATATGCGAGGTTTAGTGAAGGGTATGTGGTGGAGATGTTGAAGAACCTGTTTCAGATGGGAAAGAGGTGCATTGCTTAATGAAGTGACAACGAATTTAATTGCCGGGGTCTCATGTTTTTGGAAGCTCGAAATTTCTAAAATTTCACTTTTGAAAGCATTGGTTTGGCGAACTGGACTCAAAATTAATTGTTCACTTGAGAAATTTAAATTAGAACAAACATTTCTGTTTCCATTAAAAATATATTTATATTTGCAGTTTCGTGGCATTTAAAAAACTCTCAACTCTTTTATTAAAAGTGGAATGTCTCCATCCGATAGTGGTATACTGCTAAAATTTGTTGTCTTTCAATTGCTTCGAATGAAAGATTTAAGATAATTTATTTTCAAGTATAAGTCCTGCGGTATCAGTCAGTCAGTAGTATGGATCACCAAGGATTTGTCATTTCTAGCAGTATGTGCCGATTATTACACCGATTCGCGAAACTTAGAATTTATCTATATTTGTAAATTATTGAGATTTACATGTGAATAATGAGAATTTAAAATACAAAACATAATACTTATTAAGAAATAAATAACAATATAAATGATTAATTTTTTATTTCACTATTACTCATATAATTTGATTTACATAATTCAATAAAAATATAGAGGAAAACATTGCTGTTAGAAATATAACCATTTTTCCTATACATTAAACATATGCAATTTAACTAGATTACGTCAACTTGGATACAATAATATACTACTACAACTTTTTATGAACTTACAACTGTATAAATCTCTTTCAAATTAGTAATATATTTATTGCACGGTATCAATGATATAATTTAATCATACTAGCCATCTCTAAGCGCGCTTCACGTAGTTTAATTTCAGCAAAAATTCGTGCAACTTTTGTTTTTCTAACCTAGCAACCCATTACTCCCACCAACCAAATCACGAATAAATTGATATCATAACAAATCCATCATGTTTTTAAGATAAGGAAGGAAGCAAGAATAGGATAGGAAATTAAAAAATGAATGTTAACATAGCAAACGTATAACTTACTGACAAAATTATGATATACTGCAATAAATAAGTGTCTTGCTTAATAAAGTCTTCACTTAATTGCGAACCCGAGTATTCCTTTGTATACTTCCATGTATTTTGTATGCCAGATTCAATAATTTGCTGGAATTTTTTATCAAATTTTTCAGCAAATGGTGATGTTATTTCATAAAAAAATCCTCCAAAATCATTGTAAAGCAACCGATCAATTATTTTAATAATTGGTGTCTTGTCATAATTCCTAAGTGTGTCCACCCAGTATTTTGCGTACTGAATTGGAGCTAAACATATGCGATCTTTCTTTCCTGCCATCAATTTAAAACATTCAGAAACAGAAGGAATCGCTTGTACATTTTTCTTGAACAATTTTATAATTTTACTGTCTTGATAATTTGTTTCAGTGTCACTAAAACCTTTATTTGTATATAGGTAATGTTGGATTATCAAGTTGTTTTAGAGCATCGAGCAGCAATTCATTTTCTATTATTATTTTTCTCTCTGTTAAAAATGCAACAGTATCTGTAGTATATTTTATAGATACTAAAGCTAAATTAAGATAAATCGATTTTTCAATTCGAAGTGTGCATTTGTTCATTATGTACAAAGCTTATTGAAAAATTTAGTACTTATGATGTTACCTGAATAAAGTTAAAATTAATACCGTAAATCTCGTTTTTGCCAGCAGTGGTCTTTGAGCTAATATATGGCGGTTTATTGAGATAAACTGTTTTAATTTCGTAACCACACATATTTTGCAGTTTATCGTGAAAAAGATTTGTTCTTAAATTCATATCACTCTCAGCGTATATTTCTGTGAAGGGATTATACTCAAAAATAGTGGTATTATTTTTACCATTTACGTTAAGAACTACAAAGTCAAGAACTTTTAATTTCTACGAAAGATACAATAATTTCTTGAAATTTGATAATGATGAAGCATTATTGTTAAAAAAGATCACCAAACATTTTGGTCTAGGCAATACTATCGTTGTCTTAGCTATGAAATTTAAAGTATTCTCTAGATTCCGCAAGAAATACTTTTTTTAGCTTTAAATAATTATAAAGAGCGTCGTTTTCGTTGAACTTTGAAAAGCTGGTAATAATCCTATCTTCTTCAGCAATTGTTAGATCTTTTATATCAATTATAATTGATGGGTATTTATTAACTATTTTTTTGAAAACTGGCTCTAATAACCTTGCATCGCCACCATTAGAAGTCACTACACTTACTTGATAAAAATTGAAACTTTCAGCCGTATTTTCTAGTAATATATCAAACCAGCGAATGTTTATAGCCTTAATCAAATTGACAAAACCGATACATAAGAGTATGGTGAAAGAAGCAAAATGCATTTAAAAAATTCGAGTACTTCCGTTAGCCGTACCCTCTTTAAGATTTGAAACATGAGCAGTTTGAAAATCAATAGAAACGTATTATAGAATCAATATCTAAAAAAGTTAAGGTAGCTCAATCGATTAAAGCCCCGGGGTTTCGACTCGGAATGTACTACCAAATACATCGAAATTCGGATATTTTATATACTTATTACACTATAGCTTCAGCGGTTTGGAAGTCACGTAAAACTGACGGTCCTTATTATTATGCGAGTCATAAATAGTACTTGCATCCAAATTTTAATTAGCGCAGCAATACAGAACTATATAAGAGTCATGAAGAGGACTCTAGACACCTGTAGCATGAAAATACCAAAAAATCAATACGTATTCACACGTAACTATAAAATAGAACAATACATTAACCCTATTTTATTTCTTACCTTTAAGGGTATTTCGGAACCTATATCAAATTACATATTTACATTACTTACTGACATTTTTTTATTTTCCGTTATTTATTTCAAGTTTTCGCTTTTAATCCATTTTTTGTCACCTATTACTTTTTAACCTCTACCTAATACTTTTTAACAAAACAAATAAAAATCGGATGTATAAATTTGTATAATTAGCTTCGATATCCCCTTAGCATCAATCTGCCACTATATCATCAATTGTTTGATTTCAAATTATGTAAATTTATTTACACCTTAGGCTGTTCAAAAGTTTATTATTAAATTCTAAGCAGTGATTACGTTATGAAAGCATTTAGTTTTACTCACCATAATAATCAACTTTCTTTTTATGATGAAATAATTCAAAAAGGAAAACCACAAAGGAACTTGAATATCCTACTGTCAATATAAAAATAAATTGGATGTTGTATATATTGCTTTGGAAAGCCACTTCATCTTTGTGCGATACATCTAAATATTTTTTTTCATATCTCCAAGTATCTGGAATACCAGATTCGATAATTTGTTGAAATTTCACATCAAACTTCTTAGCAAATGGTGAAGCTTTTTCATAAGCGAATCCTGAAATGTCGCGGTAAAGCATTGGTTCGGCTACTTTCATTGCTGGTTTCTTATGGAAATCCAAATTCTCTGCTATAAGATATTCTGAATAAATCTCTGGCGCAATACACATGCGATTTTTTTCTTTTGCTAACATTGCGAGGCATTCTCCAACTATATTGATATCTTTTGCATTTCTATTAATATATTCAAAAATTTTACTTTCTTCTTCATTTGCTATCGATTGTATAAATTTTTTGTTTACATATATCGGTAAACTTGGATATTTCAATTCTTGTAAAGCATCGAAGTTGACTTCGCGTTTAGTTATTATTTGATCATTGGTCAATAAAGTTGTAATATCAGAGAAATATTTTATAGATATTACGGCAATGCCAAAAAATATAATCTTATGAATACTGTTCTTCGGTTTTTCTTGTACCGTAATTCCAAATAAAACCTGATAAATGTAAATGAGCGTCCAAATATTTGATGACGTTGACTTGAAAGTCAGTATCTTCATTGTAATAAATATACAGAATATAACTACAATGGAAGTTAGTAGATACCCAAAGATATTTAACAATTGATTGGTTTCATAAGTATAGAGAATTGGTACAATTAATCGCACATTCTCATTCCAAAACGCTTGACCAATATATAAATCTTTTTGATGATAATTAGTACATTTTAATCCGGGTAGTGATAAAATATTAATTTCACTTTTGTATAGTTTTGCAAAAATGTAAGCGACTGTTGTAGTATTATTTGTGCTTACAAAATGTACTGTGTAATTTAAATATTTTGATAATGTTTCTATAAAGTTATAAATAATCCCACTATAAGTTGATCTTTTTAATCTATTATCCATGTACATATAAGGTGGCTTATTAAAAGCAAGAGTTTTCATAAAATACCCATTCATGTCCGTTAGTTTATCAGAAAAAATATATTTTGTTGAATATAAGTTTATCTCATTATATGTATTGGTAAATGGGTTGTACTCTTGTAAAATAAAATATTTATTATTGTGAATATATAAAATTACGATATCTAAAAATTTTAAAGACCAGGCGTAATGAAGCAATTGGGTTGAGTTTTCAATATAATGTTCATTATTATTAAATAACGCTATCAAACATTTTGGTCTTGGTGAAGTCGAT
>JAPYZO010002469.1:4282-21902 GCA_030522905.1 Torymus flavipes | reverse complement strand
GACGGTGAATTGCAACGTTACAGTATATAAAATCTCTAGATGATCATGATGGAATCTACGTGAAACTTATAAAAAGATAGTTTTGTATAAAACATTGTTTTAGAAATAACTGATTTTCATCTTGTTTGTTTTTATACATAACTTTGATAATGATAATCTTACAATCTGTAATATTCTATATTTAATAGATTTAAAATGCTGAATTGTTAACTATCATTTCTAATTATAAGATTCTTCTAGAACGTCTGAATCACCACCTTTATAATGCCATATTAGAATATCCATGTTTCTAACACATGCCAAAACTCATATTCCCCATCTCATAAAACCCAACATATGCGACAACGCGTTCACGTAATGTCGAGCCATGCAAATTCATTCAATATCACCTTACTTTATGACCCGAGAAATCCCGTCGTCAACAAGGAGTGAAAAAATTCCTCAAACGCGCTCGTAAAACTCTCGAAACCCTTCGGACAAGCGACTCATCGTCGAACCGATACTAACTTCTTGCATTATGTGCCGTATAGATTCGTACGCTCACGGTAATTGTCTCGAGCACCTGTACTTTACGCGCAAGTTATTACGTGGCCGGTGGGGGCTGATAAAACGCCAGAGGTAAAAAGAGCAGAAGATAAAAAGGGGAGAGAAAAACAGGAGAGGGATAAGAACGGTGGAAAAGTAGGTAAGTGGAGTGCGAGTTTGCCGGATAGGATTTTTCAGGAAGAGAATTTCAGAGGAGTCTAAGGTCAGAGAAAAACGGGTAAGTGGATAATAATGAATTCGAAGAATTAAAATAATTTCATTTAAAACAAGAATATTAAAGAAGAATAATAAGATTATAAATTTAAAAGGATTTACGATATTATAATTTAATCTAATCTTCAAGATTATGTCATCATAGGAGAAATATGTGAATCTTGGGCCTATACCATTTCTAGCCATCTATGAATTTTCTTTTATTTAAAAAAAAGAGCTCCTGGTTCATTAGCGCCGTTGCGCTAAGCGTATCTAACGAGTATAATCATACGACAAACAGCTCTTTTTCGAATGTATATTCTAAAATGACGGAATAAATTATTTTTGCGAATAGCACTAAGGTATGCGTTTTAAAATATTTCCGTGTTAATAATGTGTCAGAGAAAACATACGTAGAAAGAAGTTTTTCAGGCACCATGGGAGTTGTGAATTGCAAGGTTGAAATTCCGAGACAACTTTTTAAAAGTATAATTTCTCGCGTGTCGTCGTTAGCGGACATAAAAAGTTTCAAACGTACAGTTAATATAAAAACAGTAAATCGTGAACTACGATTACGTTTTTTTTTAAACTGCAGCAAAAGTAGCAGGTATCTCTACCGCAAAATTGAGACACTAAAATTTTTAGTCAATTTTCTATTCTTTCCTAAAAATACACAATTACGACGATGAACTTCCTAATAACATCCCCCCGGATTCCCCTCGTCACTTAAAAACGCATCCCCGTGTTTGACACAACGATCCTCGTCCTATCCTATCCCACCCACCCTCGTAATCCCTCAAAGCTCCCAGTGCACACAAAGAAAAAAATCTCCCACATCATGCTTCACCTTTACGCTGCAGGAATAACCTAGCTACACAGTCGAGACGTAATTTCGCTTATCGAATTAGCACGAGTCTGTCTCGCGAGAACAGGGGATCAACCGTATATATGTATGTTATATATATACACACGCACAGGCACACGTCGCAGTTAATGCCTGTGAGCACTTGAATATTTGAGGGTCGCTCGAGAGTGCATTGCGCATAACGATTCCTTTTGTATTCCGATAATACTCGACGTGCGTGAGCGCGAGCACTGTGGATTCTTCGATCGGCGGAAATGGAGGGGCCATTTGCATGTCGATGCGCGTTGTGGCGGAAGAGAGAGAGAGAGAGAGAGAGAGAGGAGAATAGTAAAATGTGGGAGATGTGGCTCAAGTGCGAAGGGAGAAACGTGTCGTTTTTAGAGAGATGAGAGTAGTAGCCGTGGCTCATCCGGTGGGAGATTAAAAGTTTACCTATGTCGAACGGGTGTGGAATAGTCCTTTTTCCGGATAATGGAACGCGTTAAGTGTTTGTTATTTTGTTCTTTTATTGTGAAGCGTTACGATCGCGTTATGGAACTGTTGGAAATATGAATTTTAAAAGACATCAACTAAAAAATGAAATGGCTCAATGTATGTTTATATGATTCACTTTTATTGCACTTGAGATTAAAATTTTAAAGCTTTTAAATGTGTATTTTTTATATCTAATCATTTTTTTTTTAAGAATACTTTAAGATTTACATTAAATATTTCAGATTAGCTTAATATCATATAACGACTTCATAAAATGCATCAATTTTTCATGTATTTCCCTTGGCTACCACAATATAAACAGCCAAAGCACCCTCATAAAATTAGCACACGAGTACCTTCAGAATTCAAAGTCAAAGATTTACGTTGAATCTAGACAAACTTTTAACAAATATCGTTAAGTGCAGTACGAGAAAGCTCACTTCAAGCCGTTCAAAGTAATCGTAAATTCTCGGAAATCTCATAAACTTATATAGCTTTGTAATGCCTCGACCTGTTTGTTCGTAAATTAAATGGAGCGGGGGGTATAATTGAAAGCGCATTAAAAGCTTAATACTGAAACTTTTTCTGTCACATGATATGCTTTAAGAGTATTTTCCGTGTATCAAAAATATTTTCAACAAATATTATTTCAGTATTAATTCAAAATAAATAAAATGCCATTACTAAGAATAAACTAAAATATGAATTCTGTAAAACTTTTTATGGATAAATATTGATGATTCCGTGAATTTTTTAGTGTATGGTATCAGTAAACTTTAACGTTAAATAAACAATAAAGAACTTTTACACGGAATCATTAAATATTATTTTTATGAGAAATATCGGGGTCAAATTTTTTACTTCGTGGAAAAACCGAATTATAAAAGAGAAAAATTCCGAGTACGCGCAATAGAGCAATAACCACGCGCGTTCAGCCCTATTTCCTTCCCCCCCGGTGTTTCCGCGAAGCGGCTTCCCGGCGCATCCCATCGGAGGATTTATTTTGCCCCGATCGAAGCACATACAGCGACTCTCATGAATTATTGAACGATCGCGTGAAGAAGAGAAAGAGAGAGAGAGAGAGAGAGAGAGAGAGAGAGAGAGAGAGAGAGAGAGAGAGAGAAAGAAAGAGAGAGAGAGAGAAAAGATCGACGAAATAGAAAAGGAAAATATTGTTTGCCGTGGCGTGAGATTTGCATGGAATCAGTGTTGCGGATAGAAAATTCGCCGGGAAAATGGAAAATCCAGTGACTGAACGTTATTTCGCAGGCTGCGCACAGCATTTTCTCCGTGACTTTTGATGAACAGATGTGGCGTTGAGGTAAAGACGGTGGTAAATTCAGCAGGAAGGAAGCGAGAAATTACTGTACCGGTGAATGCTGTTGTGTTAAAAGCTGTTGATGCAATTCGATAGGTTGAGAGGGAAGCGGAAGAAGAAAGAGACATTTGAGATATAGTGCTTTTAGTTTGGAAAGTTTCTTTATTCCCATCTTAACAAAAATGGCCACTTTTTTCCCTGAAAAGCGGGCCAAAAGTTAGATTTGTTTCCCTTTTTCAAGAAATTTAACGTTTGCGAAAAGTATGGCGATATTTCCCGCAAACGAGGGAAATGTAGCCATATTTTCCTCTTTTCTCCCAAAAGCGGGAAATATGGCCATATTTCCCGCTTTTGCAAAAACTAAATATGTTCCATATAAACAGCCAAATATCAATCAATAATACACTTAATATTAAGTGGCCACAGTTGAGATGAGAATGGCTATGGCTGTAACAGTCATATTACCGTCAGATTTTATTTTCATTTGCTTATAACTACGCTCATAGGCTCCCAATCTTTATTATCAAGCACTCAAATTATTCATTAGTTTTTTCACTATTACCTTGCAAAATTTGAGTAAAGTTGAAGCCGTCAATGTTGTACAATTTAGAACGAAAGAGAAAAATGTAGAAAAACCAGTTCCTGTAAGCCCTGTGTTAAATGTATGAAAATTGAAACGTTTATAACTTCTCTCTCACGCTCCCAAAGATCACCAAAATTGAACTGAGTCATTTATAAACTAAAATCTATCTATCTGCCAAATTTCAGATTTTTCTAAGACGTCAATCCTTTACCGGTAGTACTTCCTTAACTATACTGCGGAAACATTTAACTGTACTTGTAACTTACGTACGTGATGAAGAACTCTATATACTAATGCAATCATAACTTACCTGAAACAGACAGAAAGCGTAACTAAATTAATATATTTTAGTATTTTTAATGGTTACATTTAATAGTAACAAGCTTTTTAAATTAATTAAGTAAATATTTTCCTTTCTCCCAAAGGAAGCTTTATGATATAGCGAAAAAAATTTTTTGAGAAAATGTTTTAGGTATGTTGTTTAGCACATTTGGAATCGAAATACATGATTTTTAGGAAATTTCCGTGTGTATATATATATCTGTATTATCTAGTTCTAAGCGATATTCATGACCCGCAGATCCCTCTCGCTCGCCCACGCTGCTCGGTTCATAAATTTCAGAGACATTTGATGTTCAAATTTTGTAAATCTTTCTTTTTTTAAATTGTAATTTTTTGTGAATAACCTTATTTACTAGCTTTGAATTATATTTGAATTATATTAGGTTCGATTTATAGATAATTTTATATGTGATATTGCCAATATTTCTGTGAAATTGTAAACTCTAAACGATATTTAATATATTGAATTTTCAATAAACCATTTCGTAATAAAAAGATTACAATTTATTTTCTTGAAAGTTTAGAATTGAAATTTCTTTTAAGTTCTTTAAAAGTTCTTTGCAAGTTAATCGAGGTTGAAAAATGAAAAATACGAATAGGCTATACACAGAGAAAGTTCATTCATAAGATATAATCACGCAATTTTGAATAATACAATTTATGAATGCGCGATTGCAGAAAATATATTACAATATCCTTATCAATAAACTGATACGCGAGATGCACATCAATTCCCCATTCACCCGAACATTATTCAGTAATAATAACACAGACAAAGATAACGACATTTTCCCGTAATTCCCTAGGCAAGCTCCTTCCGTGCTGCGGTAGCACAATATTAATCAAGTTATAAACATTTTAATCAAGCAGCCTCGAAGACGCTGGCCCCACCGGCTGCGGGTTAATTCAACTCGACTTCCATCTCCCTTTCCAGTGTTCACACAGCGTTACACACTCACATGCACACATACGGACCTGAGTTTCAGAACTTGTCGAACTCTAACGCAGTTAAACCCCCGAGTCGTCGCCGTCGTCGTCGGTCGTCATAACCAGAGGGCATCCGCCTCCATTATTCATGTGTCTGCTCGTTTTTCGCGCTCAATGTAGCGTATACGAGACTTCGGGGAAATAAAAGCAAGCGAAAGAGAGAGAGAGAGAATCTGATCTCTTCTTCGCTCACACTCGAATTATTTTACTGCCGATGGGTATATGGAAGACGAGACCTTTCTCTTTCTCTTTCTCTCTGTCTCATGTTTGTCACCACTTCTCCGTAAATATACGTTTCAATTTTGAAGTTATGGCGCGAGAAGAAAAGGTCAGCTAGAGGCGAAGGCTTTGTCACACGCGTCAAGTCGATAAAGGACGGTGGCGGTGCGTATGATGGGAGGACGACGACGCTCGGGTATCGAGATGGGCTTTGTCACGAATACAATCGATTTAGAATTGATATGATACGATAAAAGGGTTTCGTTTAGAATTATTCTTTTCATTCGTATTGCGAGCGTATAGATAGGATATTCGATACAGTCTGTTTTTCGTGAAGAAATATTGGAGTAAATTTCGTCAATATACGGATTGAAATTCAAACAAAGGCATTGTTTGACTATACCCGGTACCTATCTACTTACACAGAAGGCCATGGTGATAATGCGCAGGAGAAGATTTACTGAACCAAAAAGCTTTTTGAAATTTTACCGTAACTTTCATTTCAATGTCTGTACGAAAGTTTATTTCAATACAGCGAAATATTAAATTACAATTTCAAAGTTTATAATTACTTTGATCCAATTTAATTTTAAATTAAAATGTAACTTTTCTCACAAGTCTCATATACAACTATTTTTTATTATTGTTATTTGGTATAAATTGTAATAAAATGCATTACAAACCACAACTAACTGCTAAACCCAGTTTTTCAAACAAAAAAAAATCATTTTATTCTCAATCAACCATCGCATAAATAGAATATCGACAATCAATTATAACAACAAACGACCACTCGCTTAAAACACGAAACTACTATCAATCCAACCCTGAAATAACTCAAAACACCGGTGACAAAAAAAAATCGATCCTCGTTAAGCGCACGGCAAACAGTTTACAATCACCCGATAGAATTCGATTATCCTCGAGTGGTCCGTGCGCTTCAACGAGCCAGAAGAGTTCATTAACTTTTGGCTCGTTCCTCGCTTTGTCTCTTCCTCCCTTTCTCTCTTTTATCCTCATGAAAATTGGAGTATCTCACCGTTACAAGCAAGTCGTCGGCTGAATTTTAAAACCGCTGTGTAGCCGCGTTGTTAAATCTCCACGCGCGTGGTATATAGGAGTACAAGAGATCCAACGCGGCGTCGTTTATACGCGGGGCGCGGAGCTTTTCACAAGAAATTTAGTCTTTTCGCAAGTGCGGGGGTGTTTTTACGAGGCGGGGATAAACAAAGGTGATTTAGGGTAAGATGAAGCTTGAGTTTTCGTGGGTGGTGTATTACTGAGAAGGTTAGAATTGAATAGAAATGAGGTTTGAAGGGTAGCATGATTATACCTTTTTGAACATTGGCTTTAATTAAAGAATTGAAGCAATTAAAGAATAATTTGAGTTTATTAGAATGAAAACGATGACAAAGAATAGCTGTGTGAATAAATGAAGATTTAATGAGGATAATGGCTTCTAAAAGACGTTTTATTTATCAGTTATTCCTTTGATACATTTGTAAAAAAATTTAATAAACATTTTTCTGAAAATTTCTACTCAAATGCTTGATTTTGACTCATAATGAAACTTTAATAAAAATTTCTAGTTACACGTGGCAAATTAAATTTCCAATATAATACTCAACGACTAAGCTTTGCCGATTACCTCTTTTCTGACACGTGTTCAATGTAGCAAACTGTCGATAAAGTCAGTTCGTAGAAATTCCAGCAAATAAATATGGCGTCTCCCTCGTTTAAAATTTAACTTGGAAAATTGTCTACTCAGAAACGCTAAGCCGCGCAGCGAGGCAATCGATACATTTCCTCTACAGTTGTTCCAAAGGTACTTCGCTTACATATAATGGAGTTTTTCTAAAGTAAATAAAGAAAAAAATATCGCTTCATTTATGTTGAAAAACTCAATTTGTTTTGCAATATCTTGTGGAGCATGAATCAATATTAAGAAGAAATATAAAATTCCTCATCTCGACGGAGTATTTTTTGACACCTATTCAAATATTCATACCTACTCGTTTCACACAGCTCAGCCCAAAGAATTCGGGCAGGAAACAGATGCTAACACCTTGTTTATAATTAAAATTCCATTCCGCGATCCTTATCAAAGGCGAGTAGATTTGGAAATCTGACATTATAAAATTAACCAACAGTACGTCTAGATATTATCCAACAATTTCCTTCATGAATCATTCACGGCCTCATCACGCGTCTCGCCCTATAAAATTTTACTTCAACCCGACTATTATTTAAAAATCTTACCACCTCTCACCTCGCGAACTGATTCGAAGAACTCACCACACAGCAAAACAATCACTCCTTTCAATCGCTTATGTCTCCTCTGTGGTGACGAAATCAAAACAGCGTGAAAAACGGAAACTCGCGTCGTCTCGCGTTACAGCCCGGGAAAAGGGGAGGTGGACGAAAACGAAGAACGACGACTGACGGGAGGGGGGGGCGAAAACGGGACACGAAATAACGAGTTTTTGATCCGGAGAAGCTCGCAAGGGAGCTGAAAGGCGAGACTCAAACGCGCCGCGACCCCTTGAAATCGATATGTAAGGAAGGTGGTTCCTTAAATTGCGCGAACGCGTGTTATGCGAATGTCGCGTGATGGAAACGAGCGTGAGATCGGTTTAGTGAGATTCGATATCCCGTCGATGGCGCGGAAAATATTAATAATTTAAATTTGATATTTAGTGGATTTTTTTCGACGTTTGATGGTGTTTGGAAGAGTATTATTAGGACAAATAAAGAAGTTAATTAAAAATTTGTATTTCAATTATAACTGTATACCCTTGGTATATTCTAATTAAGTATTTACCTAATCAATCAAGAAACCCTACAAAACTAGAATAAAGTGAAGTATTTTTCAAAAGAGGAGAAAATTTTCAATCATAATTTTTTTTTACTTCAAGCTTCAATTCTTTAAATAACCTAAAATTTCCGAAAACTTGTCTTATATCCAATGGATTAAATGTCAAAACCTCACCAAAACCATCTCCTGTTTACACAATCTGACAAGCTTATACATTATACAAAACGTAAGTCAAAACTCTCCCAGCCTCTTTAAAACTTATCCCGTCAAAAGCACGTCCTCATCACCTTATAAAAATCGATATCCCGCCAAGCAGCCTCTTTTAAAACCTCCTTCACCCGGTACAACACGTCGGCTTCAAGAACAACCGCGCGCGCGTCAAGCCCTCTCGTTAGACACGCTCGGCTCAAAGGCAAACGCCCGACGTAACGAGAGGGAGAGAGAGAGAGAGTGGCTAGTGTCGATAACAAACGGCCGTCTAATACCTCCGTCGCGACGTCGGCTTATCGGGGCCATGCGGGGGAAATTCGTTTTAATCAGGCTAAATAATTCAGCGTCTCTTTGTCTGGACTCATTGATTGATTTCGTGACCGATAAAGAAGCGCCGTGTAGTCGTTCATTGATTTCGCGCCAGATAAGTACGCTTAATGGGACACGCGTGTTGCTTTAATTTGTAGCTGCCACTTTCTTTTCGGTAAAGGTGTGCTTTTATTCACGACGTTAATAATATGCCGGTGGTATAGTGTTTGATAATCCTACTGGCAAAGTTTATCGGGCTGGAGCGCCTTGGACAGAAGAGAATTTTTTTAATATCCGGTATAAAAAATTTTTTAATATGCTTTAATCCGGGGAGAGGGCCGCTCGCGTATATATAGAGAGTAAGCTCATGTCATAAAAGTTGGCGCGTATAATTTTTTGCATATTTCGGCCAGAGTTATGTATATTTGTACATAAAATTGAGCTTGCGAGTGAGAGAAGACGTATATAGCTCATTTTTCACGACAAACTTAATTTCAAAGGGGAGCATGCAGGCTCGCAATCTATTATCCTTCGATAACGCAGAAAAAGGAGTACAAACGAAGCTTCTCTCTTGTATACTTCACTAAGGCGGATTCGGCTCTCCTTTTGGAGATTTGTTGTATACGCTCGAATTTAGTGACAAATGGCGCGTGCTCTTTCGCGTAGGTCGATCATGAAAAATTTCCTTGGCACGTACTCGCCGCTAAGCTTTCGAAGAATCTCTCAGCTAGAGGGACACTCTTTACTCACCTATGAAAAATCGTGTCCTCTCAAACTGCCATTATCGCGCGCTGCGAGAAAATTATTTAAATACTTACTGTGCGAGCGGGAATTCATAAATAAATCATCGGCCGCGTGTCGCATTAGACCTTGGCTTTTTGAGCTGCGCCTACGAGAATGAAGCCGGGAATTTAAAACTTTATGGCGTTGTTTAATATTGAACAATGACGTGCACGTGCGCCTTAGGCAGTCTTTCCTTTTTCTCTCTCTCGTCGCGACGTTTATTACGAACAGCTTATTTTTTCATAGCTGACGGGAAACTGGGTATTGAAATTTATAATGAAGGTTATATCCCGAATGGCGCACTCCGAAGATGAGAGGAAATTTATGCACAAACGGCTTTTGAAGAGAATTGTGTTTTTAATCTGATATAATCGAGTGTATTGTGACAAGGATTCTGTAACGACTAATTTTTAGCCACGACCGCTTCTCGGAAGAGCCTTATATTGTTGTCATAGCGAAAATTGTAACACTACAAATTCTGAAAATTTGCAATATAAAAACTATGTTCTTGTACAACTCCCGAGTCAAAGCACTGCTAAATGAATAGGTTACCAAAAAGTTAAATAACCATAGTTGTAATGTGATTTATTTATTTAAAGCAATATAGATAGTCAATGTATTATAAAATATATTTTTTAATTGGCTATAACTTTCTGAGTGAAAGAACGATTAAAAACGCTTAGATACAATCAAAATAGTCAACTTTTGAAAATTATAGACAACAAATAATTTTTCATGAATGCGTTACAGTCGTTACCGATTTTGACAAAATATAATAGTATTTGAGATATAACAGTTTTTGCAATGTCGAAGATAAGTTTCTCCTAAATAGTAGTTGTCGTGCCCCATATGTAAAAACGAATTTGTTATATGGACAGCGGAGGGTTAGCCCCCCTAGTTATCCTTGTAAACATCACGTCACGAAATATGATTGAAGAAATTTTATGTAAAAGTAGCTTATATTATTTATTATTTTCAATATTATTTTGTTTTATAAAATATTAATTTTAACATTAGCTTTTTGTGCAGTTGAAATTTCCTAAAATATGAAATCCACTTTTGTACTTCATTTTAAACTGATCTTTGTAATTTCGAATTCATCGAAATGGTCATCCGAGGGGGTAAAAGCAGCTTATTTTCATAACAGTAAAAAGTCAGGAGGGAGGTGTTTTTCCTGTGATAAGGAAAAAGGGAGATATCAAAGTAGGGTATATGACTAATCCGCAGTGTCATAAAAATTTTATTGCACCAAATAAAGAAAGTGAATATGATAGTCTGCTATTTCAAAATATGAAAAAGAATATTAAAAAAGCTGATGTTACGATATATACATATAGTATTTCGATCCGATGCAACAGGTAAATTATGAAATGAACATGTTTTTGTTTATGTCGAATGGAAATACTGTGTAATTCGAATAACGCATCTAATAATTTATTAAAATTCTTTCCAGCCTGGTGGATTTATTTAAAAAATTTCAAAACATGCATAAAATCTCTCGTTACACGCCCCACTTCTACTTCACATTTTCCATTTTCATCAATTCTGTCTGTTCCCCTTTACCAAAGAAACCAAAAAAGGGAGCGAAATCCTTACTCGCCGTATCCGCGCAATAACGCCCTACATACACGCAACCACCTCGAGCGCACTACAAACAAACGCCCGCATTTACATACACCTGAAAGAAAAAAAAATAGAGGAGAGAAGACAAAAGGGTTCATTTAGCGATGTGGCCGGCGCATATGAACTTCTTTTAGGGTGATTGCGTTTTTTTTTTAGAGGCCTATGAAAACGGTGTAATTTTCCAGGCGCTTTACGCCGCGAGCAGACGGTTTATCGGATCTTTATCGGAGAGCACGGAGATGTCGGGCCGGCGATAAAATTAAAGTAATGAAACGAATTTAATTCCGGATATATAAGTGTGGGTGTGTTTTTCACGATTTAGTTCGGTGATTAAGAATTAGTGCAGTGCCAGGGAAGTAGGGTTTTAGAATCTTGAAATAGAAAAGGGATTGCGATGTTGGGAGAAGTGAATTTGGTTAGTAATGGAAGTGTTGAAAAGAGTTATGATTGTGTATATGCCTTATAAGCAATATATTTTTAGCGAATATACGTGTTCTTTATCGGATAACAATAATAGAACACGGAAAGAGATTATAATGTTTTATATATAAGTTGTTTTAGCTTAAAAAATGTATCATTTTGTAAAATAAATTATTACACCCTGGTAGAAAATAGACTAGCAGTGTGTATGCTGTAGGAACAGCGACGTGTGATGGGTCCGTCAGAATACCATAGTACTAATAATAGTCATATCTTCCGAATATTTTTCTGTATAAAACTTAATAGTTTTAAAATTAAAAAATAAAGCTTTATTATACAGTATATCATTTATTTAAAAAATTCAGTTTTCTAGAAGTACAACGAACAAACCGAACTTTCAAAGAAGTTAATAAGTCGTTTATTTTAATTTGTATTCAATATATAACGCATTCAATATATTTAAAATACTCATTAGCAGTAGTTTGAAGCAGAAAATTAATATTCTGCATCTAAAATACAGCTCTTTGAAAATGAAACTCTTCTAATTAATTTTGTAAACCTAAAAAAATAACGAAAAATAGATTCCAGTAAACCAACAAAACTTTTTTTTCTAACCTCTACAAATAAACACCTTTCAACTTCCTTGTCGCGCATTATACAAAAACCACTACGCATACATTCGACGAATAAAAGAAATTATATTGATTCGCACTAATGGCTTATTTTCTGGAAGCCAAATAGCGTCCTATATACTCTCGGTCACTAATGGCGCACGGATGAACCTAACACGAGCCATCACACAGACACGTTCAAGAAAACAATAATATATATTATATACAGCTACGTATACTTTCGCATCCAACACTCGCAATCACTACCTCATTACCGTGCCAAATTAATTCAACCAAAAACTCACGCAGCCAGCCGCGCGCGCGCCGATCGATAAAACCTTACCTTGCCTCGCATTATACACATCACGCTATATATGTGACTCGATATTTGCCTGCGAGCCATGCGCAAATAGCAGTAGCAGCAGCAGCATGCATGCATCTGGGAAAGGAAATGCATCAGCCGCGTCGCCGATTCCGCATCCGCGCGCACGCTACTACTGCTACTCTCCGCTCCTTAAAAATTCACGACTTCCGCAGCGATGAAAAATTCAGGCTCAGGCGGCTCGCGCATCATAAGTCGCATCGAGACGACGACGACGAGGAGGAGGAGGAGTCGTTAAAATGGAAAAAAATGGGCAGGCACGCGATTGACTGCTGGATGTGGAGCAGCTATTCGCGCGAAGAAGCTGACGTGAGGAGGGAAATTTTTCGAGGTGATCGATACATAGGTGTGTGTTTCGGAAAAAGTGTCGAGGAGATCGTTATACTTGAGATTTTAGTAAAGGAAAAGGATAAGTTTTGTATTTGATACGTTATAGGAAATTGACAATTAATTTTTCAAATCTAATTTCATAGCGTTACACTTTTTTCTCTCGTGTAGTTTAATAAATTTATGAGCAATAAGAAAATGGACTGGGAAAACTTCTGAATGTGTATCTGATGTCACAAAACTTCTTGAGTGCCTTATATTTCCATATTATCATTCAGATTTTCTTACTCAACTTACGTGAAGTTTCCGAACGCTTTTCCTGAATCTGAGCTAAATAACTTCTACCGATGTAAGAAATAAGTTTTCAGTACTAAACTAAGACTTCAATTTTCAATAACATTGCGTCATAATTTGTAAGCATTGTATACGTTTATTATATCATAGGCTAATGCATGCGGTCTTTTTTCTTTCATAAAGTTGAATTTATGTAAAACTTTCCTTATTTAGCGATTAACTGGAACTTTCGGGTAATTACTAATAGGACTCGTTACACGCTCTATGGAAATGAAGCAAAATGAAAAAGTCGAAATTCCGTATCTGGACTGCACATCAATTAAAACTTGTTATAATGAAAAAACAATGTATTAAAAAAACTATAGCATATGTGTAAACTTTTGTAAAAACTTTTTAATTCTTTCACTGTAAGGTAGCCTGTAATTTAAAAATAAAAGCTTGAATATGCGAGATTCTACATTAAGTAAATTCGCGCGACACATTACCGCAACCTTTTCCGCCTTGATAATAGACCTTTTTTTA
Organism: Torymus flavipes; assembly: GCA_030522905.1. Lineage (NCBI taxonomy): Eukaryota > Metazoa > Arthropoda > Insecta > Hymenoptera > Torymidae > Torymus > Torymus flavipes. The sequence continues at coordinate 8,080 of JAPYZO010002469.1, read as the reverse complement.
TAATATCATTTAAAAGTTTTGTTTAAATCAACCGCGTTATTATAAATGTTAAATATCGCAATACCGACGATTAATTTATTATAATCAAATAATATCAATACAATATTAAAACAAAAAATTTTAGTTACTCTTCAAATACAATTAAATAATGAACTATGAAAATTAATATCATTACTGATCGTCGTTAATTAACTTACGCGTAATTTAAGTTGAAAATTCCACAATAAATCAAATTAATTATATCCAAAGAATTCAAGATTCAATTACTCCTCCACATTATGCGAATATCGATATCGTTTTATTTTCAATTATTTCAATTATCGCGGCGCTGCTACGAAACTAAAAAGATTTAATTTAAAACTTTCCCATCTCACAATGTATATCGATTCGAGAGCCAGCGACGGCGGCGGGTTACCGGCCTGAAATAACGCCACCGGGCGGAAAACTCGTTCCGACATGCGATGCAAAGGCGGACGGGTAGGAGAAGAAAGCAAGAATGAGAAAAAAAAAATTCAATTCTCATAACTCGCAAGATATTGAAGTCAAAGTTCGCGAAACAAATGCACAGGACGTGAATCTTGGGCATGTCTTGGTTTTCATGCAAACGTGCGAGCGTAAGTGTGGCTTTGAGTGACGTAAATTGTCAATGAAGGTGGAAATCTTCGGAGTTTCGTTGTGCTACTGCATGCTGTCATAATAAATGTAACGTTTCCCGATGATATGCCGAGAATTTTCATAAACAAGTCAGAGCTGTAATATAGAAGTGAAGTTCTTGCTTGTATCACTTTTGGTGTATCGGAATTTCAAGTGAATTTTTCCACTTAATTTGAATAACATTAAAAACGAAAGTCAAACATTACTTTAATATCTACAATTCCAATATATCGTTATTATCGTCTAACTGTTGCAATTCGAATTCAAGTGTGTAACTTCTACTTTACTCTTACTATTTATTTTCATATAATACCACCTAGTACGAAAACGTGTTGCTTTATTTTCCCGTCTTTTTCTAACGCAATATACCTCATAAAGTAGAAAAATATTTTTCAGTTATTAATACAGCCAGCTCAAAAACTAACATTGGACAACAAAACTACTCTTCAAACTACCCTCCAATTCTGACATTTTAGAAACAACGATATACCAGTGCCACCCTTTGTCCCCGAAACTATAAAATCACAGATACATTCATCCGCCCATGCACTGCGAGGAAAAAGTCATGTCTCCCTCCACATATACATACACATCCACACACACACGTAACACCCCAAGCCGAATTTCCCACGGCCCAGCGGGGGTATAATATTTTTCCAGGCTCGAGCCCTCGGAGAGGATAGCTGCCGCCACCCCGTCGAGCTCTCTCTCTCTCTCTCTCTCTCTCTCTCGCTCTCTCTCTCTATCGGTCAGGCTAGTAAAAACTTATCGATCTATACGCGCGTAGGGTGTATACTTTAGCGACTAGCACGCGAGGTCCAGTTAGAGCGCCTGCCAAGTGAACGATCTGACGCGAACTCGTGACTGTTCGTAGTAGTGAATGTAAATGTGTTTTCGTCGACAATTTTTCGGGTTGAATGAGTGTTACAATATATGGGAGGTGTCGATGGCAACGTTTACGATATTTATGTTTTAAGTGAAGGGATTTTTGTCGATAGCGTTTCTAATATAATATTTAAAATAAAACAAAAATCAACATTTTATTATTCTTTTATCTTTTATAAGAAAATCCTTTTTTTATAAAATAGTGCATAATGTTTTATAGATATTGCAATTAAATTTCGAAAATACTTTTTAAATACTGACCAAACACGATATACATGAAAAATATCAATTTTAGTATTTTTGTATTTCTATCTACACATATCGTGTTATTTCACATATGTCGTTTATTCTAGAAAAGCCCAGCTTTAAAAATTGTGTTCTTTGATATGTGATTTGAAACTAGTATAGAATATCATTTACGAAGCTTTTATCAGAATTAAAAAAATTTCATAATAAAAAATAAACTAAAATCTTTTTTCTTTAAACATGTTTAATTAATGTAATAATTAAAATACTGAATTTATTGTTTACAACGTTATCAACGCAAAATCTTGACTTCAAATTCGATACTGCCGGCCTTCACGATCAACGGCTTGTTTTCAAAGTAAAAATTTAAACGGATATTCATAAACAACGGCGCCATGTAATCTCTTCCGCGCGGTAGAAGCCGCCGCGCGCACAGATAAGCTGTTTTCCCGCACGTTTTTCGCGAAGCGATAAAATAAATACAGCCCTGGAGCTCGTAAATTCGAATGTATATTGCAGGCGTCCCTCGCGTTTCCTTCGAAAAAGCAGAATTCAATAGAAATGTGAAAATCAAGTTGAAAAATCAACCTGTTCGGCGAGATTGAAAAACTTGAACACGCGCAGGTATATCGAAATTCCGGCGAGGGGGGAAAATAAAAAGTTTTCAGCTTCGTTTCGTCAAAATGTAAATCATTTTCTGCACTGAGACTTCACGAAAGTCGCATTCTTTAAAAAGCAACCCGCGTATATTTTCGCGCGTATGCGCTTCTTCAGAATTCTTTCGGCCTTCTTTTTATTATCAAAAGAAAATATTCTGATTCCTCAACGATAAATTGTATACTCGCGCCTCTGGCATGGACAGCTGAGAATTTCCGACACACGGCACGCGGGCAACCATACGATATGCATATTACATACGCAGCCACCTGCCGATACACAAACTCTTCGTCGCAATCGCGTAATTCTCGCGGCTGCACGTGCCTCTCCCACCCCCGCGCACTATCTCTCGCCCATATTAAAAAGTGGGTTGAATTCTTACACGCGGGCGACTGACTCTGTTTCGTCTGTCCTCTAGTTTCTTTTTCATCTCGAACTTTTTCGATTATACGGTCAGCTTTTTCTTTTTTATTTCGGTGCTGCTAGTAATTTTGAAGTTTCAACGCGGGGGTGGCACTTTTTAGAAGGAGTTTGTGCTGATAATGGAGTTTTAGAATAATTTAGTTTTGATTTTGTATCGTAGTTAGTGTGTTAATTAATTTTTCGAAAATGGTTTTCTGATAGGGGTTGCAGAATATTGTAGTTTAAAAGTCTTTTAACGCTTGTGATGTTATAATGAAATTCTGGAGGCATAATAGATTTACAGAAGCAAATTGAAATTACTTTGTAGAGAATAACATTTTTTGTTAACATATTATTAAGCTAAAATTCTATTTTGAAAGTCCACTGGATGGATCGATAATAATATTTATATTCTGAAAATATTTCAATTCGGTTTCAAAAATAAATTCTTATATCATTTATTCATATAATACAGGTATTGTTACATCAAAATTTTCATCCCAAGTTAAAAAACTTTTCTGAACTATACTGTACTAGACTAATATTCATCAATTTAAGGCGACTTGAACTTAAAAATCAACCCAATTTCATTATTTAATAAATAAACATTCGAACGTTTATTTCGAACAACAATTCTTTCAGGCGCTCAGTGTATGTAAATACTATGCTCAGATTTTATTTGTGCGATTCTATCAGAATTTCCATAAGATAAGAACGTTTTAAAACTGCCAAAATTCTAAGAATACAGATTCCTACTTATCGGCATTGCGGTTTTTATTTAATTAAATGAATTCTGAGTAGATTTTTGGAAAAATAGGTCTTTCAGGCGCTTCGTATACGTGAATACTATACTCAATTTTTTCTTAGTAATTCTATTATTATTTACAAAAAATATAGACATTCTAAAATTATTTCGTTAAGCACATTACCTAAAACAAAAAATATCATAACAAA
>JAPYZO010002468.1:0-16728 GCA_030522905.1 Torymus flavipes | reverse complement strand
TTAATTAAACATTAAGCTTCAGTAAATAGATAATAAAATGAAAACGTCTTGGGTAACGTTACATCGAGAAATATTGCAGCGTCAGAAATGAATTTCTATTTGGATATAGTCGAAAAATGGGTCAAATAGCAGCTATTGTAAGGAGAGGTGACATAACATAACGAACCGATAGAAATTCCCCCGTGCAAAAACCGCCTCGGCGTTACGATTTAGGGACGCTTGCTATTTTTGCATATCATTTTCAACTAAGCAACCCGACCGACCTCAATATCTCAACCTAGCGCGGTGTTTTTAATCGGAAATATTCTGATAAAATCGGTATACGTATAGAAAATCTGTTTCTCCCTTAAGTTTTCAGCTAAATTTCAAGCATTTCTCTGCGGATGAACAGTTTCGATCGGCGCAAGCCATCGCCATAAGTAGAGGCATCAATACAGAACAATGAGGAGGCGCGCGCTGCGCCCACGCGGGCCTCGGGGGCGTCTTGGCGCATACTCACCGGAAGCGTTGAGACTGTGCAGGTCGTGGCCTTGGTGGACAAGCGTCGTGCACCGGCAGAAGCCATTCTCCAGCAGCTTGGCATCGCTGGACTGCGTGTAGCAAAGGAGCTCGCGTCCTGGTGGGCCGCTCCTCTCCGGGCATCCTGAAAGCAGAAATCATCCTTTCATTGCCTCATCTTTGCCGATTACATCTTGTGCAATAAAATTAGTTAAGTCAGTTGAAAAAGATACATTTCTTTCTTCCTCCCACAATCAATATCTTGAGCTTTTCATTCGAACTTTCTGCATTTTAGATTTATACAAGGAGCTCTTAATGCAAAAGCAAATCGATTTAGATTATGATTATCGTTAAGTCGTTTATTACAATGTTTACGAAAGAAAAACTATATTTGCAATACTTGTAACTTTACGATCTTAATCATTTATAGAAATACTTATGACTTTTTATATTTATGGAATGGAATAATTGCAATCTACCTTTTTCCTTGCGTTCGATATTACATATATTTTTCGTGTTAATGATATTGCTAGGAAATTAATTAAAACTTTCTTGAAATAAATTATGATGTACTAATATACTTGTCCACATGAACGTATATCTTGTATGGATAACTGGCGAGAGAAAAACTTAAATTGCGATAGTTTCTTATTATAAAAATGTCATCAATTAATGGCTCCACAAGTCGTAGTGGAGATCTATGTCCGCGACTTAAAAGGTTAAAACGGTTTAGCATTCTTACTTGATTGAGTGGAAAAAGAAAAGTCATTTTAGTTCTTTTATTATTTACTTGACTGACTATGTAACAACTTTAAAAACTCTTCATTAATTGTCTCGACCACATTTCTTCGTGCATATACAAAAAAATTTACATTCTGAATAGGGATCCGAAGTTATTTAGATATATACATACACTGCGGATTGCAACATAAAATGCATAAAATTTTGGTGTGCATAAATGTTTAATTTAATTAAGAGTTGTTTCTTATTTTTTAATTATTTTTCTTTTTGCATTATCAACCATTTAAGAACAATAACAGTAAATATAATAATCATGTATGTATAATAACTATATCTATTTTGCAAAACAAGTTCGGGGCACTAAACCAGTTAATTATATAATCCCCTTACATAACAATTATTCGAATGAAATTAGAATATTTTCTGATTTAAAATTTTGAAAGGATAAAATTTTAATCGGCGAAAGGATTATTTAGCCTAAACATTCCACAAAACATATGGAATTCTCTGTGATTAGAGATTATTTAACGTTAATTTCTCGCAAATAATAAGGAAGTGCGAAACATATATTCATGTATTTGCATATTAATTAAAGATTTCCACGAGGAAAAACATCGTATAACGTACTCTCACGCTATACATTTATAAATCACATAATTAGCAGATATTATGCACAACTGACTCACGCAATTACTAAAAATATCGCTAATAAACAAACAATGTCTCGAGATAAAGGAAAAAAGTTAATAAGTAGGCGTAGAAAAACGTTCGCGATGACCGATCTAAGTCAACGTGAAGAGATATAAGTATGTGGCACAGGTGACATCGATGGAGAGCGGTATAACTCGCACGCCGCTCGTTTGCATATGCGGCTATGCTGCCGAATAGAAGTGAAAAATCGCAACAAGATTATCTAATTGCACGAGCACGCGGTTGTGTGAGGTAATTCGGTGCAACAAACTGGCGGCCCATTAAAAAATTGAGCCGTTTTCAGAAAAATTAATATAGAGAAACGAGTGATAGGCGTAATGAACGTTTGAAAGGGAGCGGTTATGCGATACGGCTATATAGATAAGACTTGCTTGCGTTTTCTTACATATAACGCACTGCAGCCTTTTAAAGTCTACATAATCCGTTTTTATGTATCGCGATTGAATAAACAACTGCACTAATTGTATGTTTAATACATAATACGTCAAGTTTAGGATATTCTGTTTCACTTTTTCAAAGCAATTTCATGCCATTTCGTTGCCTGTCTTATGTATTTTCCTTATAATTAACTGAAGAAAAGCAAGAGTTTTTAAATTAATTTGTCGATTACAACGCTGTTCAAATAAATTCGTTGGTAGCGTTAAATTAGTTAATAACAAAAAATTAACTTTATCATTTCAATTTATTAATCAGAACTATTAGGCTCATTTTTAATATATAGTTAAGCAGGATAATTAATAAACTTTTTTTTTACTACACAGTAGTTAATTGAATCAGAACATGATCGAAGACCTCGCGAGCCGTAGTTTCGATCCTTCGTTCGAATATCCTTCGCATTTGATAAGGCCGCCAGTCAATCCATCAATCAAGTGCTCACACCTCAAATCAGCCGCAAGCCCAAAAACGCCGCGCTGTCAGTCCCAATCCGCCTCAACTCTCGACCAATCCTTTAGCTCTCTGCGTAACTAAAGCGCCGGAACCGCATCGTGTAGAAAATCGAAAAATTCGCGTGACATAGTAGGCCGAGAATAGAGCTGCAATCGAGTTTAAACTCTTGGCAGGGAGAGAGAGGATTCCGCGCTTCGATAGCCGCGAGCGCGCACACCGCAAAGAGTTATGCCCCGCGCGCCAGATGTGAGCGGGCGTGTTCGCGCTTCCGACTTTTCCGCGAAAGCGCTGCTCCTTTTTTTGCCCGCGCGAGATTCGGTAACGATGCACGCGCGGAGAGTCCGGAGAATCATCCTGTCCTTTTTTTTTAACTTTTGAATAATAATTTTGCAGGAAGAAAGTCCGACTTTTATAAAGTTAGTTTCGGTTTGCTGGATCTATTTAGATAGGAATCTATACGGAATGCCATAAATTAAACTCTAATTACTTATGTGAAGGCTTGAATCGTATATACATCGCTAGCTTCGAAGAGGAAAGAGATTCTGTATTGTTAGCGAAACATTATTGTCAAGACAAATCCCCTTTGCTGCCTGCAGACACACGTGGGGTGAATTTCAATTAAGGGCCTGCAGCTTTAACAGCTCCTCCGAGAATGCACTTTGCAGGGGCAATATGGGTCAAAGCCATTAATCACGAGGAGACTCGCGCGCGAGCGGCGACGTTAAAATACCGGCGACGGGCGTATCTCTGCCAAACGGATTCTCGTTCGATTCGCGTGAGATCGCGCCCGCCGCCGGCGAACAATGGGCCGCAGGATCTGTTAGTCGAATTGGGGGCCGTTTGTCATTGTGCTCGCTCGTGTGTGTGCATCGCGTCCCGGGAGGAGAATTATGAAACGCTATAAGGGAAATTGGCGCGGAGCTTTCGCCGTCGACGCGCGTTCAGCCTGCGCGGAAGATATGCAAATTATATGAGAGTTTCGAAAGAAGCGATATATCGGCGCGGGTGCAGAAGATATTTTGCCGACTCTTTGTCCTGATCTCGCGAATGATCTTATCTTCGGCGGAGTATGATGATGTCTGAATACAACTGAATTAGCCACTGCGCTATAGTATAAGTCATTCGAGCTCAGTTTTCTTTCGGCTGACATTATTAAACGAACGGATAACTATATAAAAGTTGCAAGAAATAACGAAGCACTCGATGTTGTGTCACACTCGCGACGACGCACCTTCACTGGTCAAAACTCATATAGGATGGGGAAGAAGGAAATGTGTTAAAAATGGGCTCGGCTCTCCTGCCGCACTTACTCAGCGCAGTCGTCGCACAGATCAGCAGCGCGAGTCCGGCCAGGTGATGGCACACTCGGCGGTAACGCGCCATCCTGCACCTCGTCTTCCTCACTCCCCGCGGTAATTATCTTGCACAGCAGTTTGCTAGTCCCTCGAGCTTCCACAAAACGGTCCTCCGAAAGCAGAGTTCGCACGTGTCGTTCGCTCCTCGTGTTTTTGCCGTGGCGCTCGGCAGGCTTCGCGGGCAGGGGCCCGGTGCGGTCGCGGCTGTCTGGACTCTGACTGAAGCCGGGGATTCTGCGCGCGCGGACTTTAAGCGTGTGTGCGCGGGGCTCTACACATCCGCGCGCGGCTGAGGAGGGAGAGTAGCGCGCGCCGGCTCACCTCGCCAAGCGGAGCTGAGAGCAGAGAGGGACCGGAGCGCCGAGGATATAGAAGCCTCCCGCGCAGGACGAGCCGAAATTTAATCGACGGGATATTTCTTTTTTTTTTCACGCGGATGTTGCTTGCAATTCTTTGGCGACTCGCACGGTTATTTGAGAGGTCCCTTCTTGCTAGAACCTTTTACGTGCCACCACCTGCATTCAATTTAATTGTTTAGAATAATTTCCTTTTTTTTCTTTCTTGTGTATTTGCTCTTAATAAACGATTTTAAGGTAATTTTATACCCGAGTTCGACGTAAATTGAACTATTATCTTAATCATTGTCTTCTCATAAAAAAGTTTCTAACGCTGATAAACGGGCAAAAATATATTCTACAAATTATTATATTTGTGATTGCATTTTATTGCTCGGTCTTTATGTGCTACAAAATTACTTAAATGTGTCTCAGAATTATTTGGGACTAAAGCAAAATGAAGTAATAGTTTGTAATTATACTTTTATCTATTGTACAAAGGTGGGAAGTTTAAATAAAAATATTTATTACTGTATGATCTAGTTTTGGGATTATACCTTATAATTCCACCAAATAACTTACTTCAATCCCCAGGGATGTATTGAGAAAAAAAATATTTCAAATTCTATAAATAATAACTAGTTTCTTACATTTTGTGTTGAATGTTGAAAATTTTTTCGGTAAGATTTAATAGAAGAACTGAATAATCAGCAAGTTATACAGTAAATCATCTTATAAGTAAAATTTTCATTAGAAAAAACATTTTGATCATTTTTTAATTAAGTAAAACCTCTGTAAAATTTTGCTTGCAATTTTCTCAAATTTTTCTGTAAATAATCTTTAGTAGGGGTAAAACTAGTAGTTCGAAAATTTCTTCCTATTGTTTTTTTTAATAAATTATCCACATTTTCTAATCGATACATTAATTTAATAAAGTAAAAAGCTTCAATAGCTCAAAAAGCATATACAAGTTCTCGAGGTTCATATACAACCAAGATCAAACTTTTCTTCGAACTTTCACTCCAAAAAAATTCAAAAAAATGCGCGAGCTAAAACTTGTCTTTAAAAATTTTAAAATAAAATAAAATGTGTTAGATATGTCAAAACATTGCAATTTTGATATGCTTAAACCTGTAATTTTCACCTGTATATGCATTTTGAAATGCAAATAAGAAGGAATTAAAAATTTTCCAACTATTCGGTCGCAACTCTAATCTTTATAAGATGTTGAATAGCCCTAACGTCACCAAAAAAATAATTTTAATTTACTTTAACGTCAAGATTCTTCAATTGAAGGCTGAAAAATATTACTGCTCTGTTTTACGTGAAATGCAACAGAAAAAGAAATCTCACGAACACATGTAATTGCAAGACTTGCAGAAACTGCAATTATTCTACTTCACTCTAAATGACTATCATTTTAGTAATTAAAATATTATGTCTAATATTGCTGTAGCCTTTAAAAATAGTAAAATTTAACTTTTCCTATCCAGTCATGTGAAAATCAAACCTGTCAATGAAACAGAACACGCTACTATTACTCAAGTGATTTGTAACATATCACAAACCCTTCAAAATGTTTGAAAAATAATCTTATAAATACATTCCGGATAATATTGAATTTATTAATCATAGTTGAAATAATTAATATACTTTTGCAAATTTTTAAATATGGTAAAATTGAGAAAATCTACCTTGAATTCCAGAAATGTATTAATATTGTGGAAATGTACTATATATATATATTAACGGGGAAAACTAGTTTTACAGACACACCTCCTTTCTTTAAACTTTTCTGTCTAGATTAAGTAGTTTAATGGAGTAACAATTATGTAACTTGGTCAAGGAATAAATGCATGATACAGGTTTCTAACACTCTGTAAAGACGAATATTTCACTCTTGATTAAACACTCAGCGTGATATATTTAAACTTTGATTTTATATTTTTATCTTAATTTCTGTAAGTTGCTACTTCTCCAAACGTATTGGATACGTTCTTACAATTTGAAACTAATACGTATCATATTTCATAATAACCAATATAGAGATTAGTATTAAAAAAATATATAATATAAAAATTTTAAAAGACTACTATTTGCTATAAGAGCTACTTAAATACTATAGGTACAGATTATTTCTTGGCATTTAAGTGTCTATATAAGCTCCTACTAAAATGACCCTACGAAATGTCATTAGTCTTTGACTATAATTCGTGAATTTCGAAATGTTCTTAGAACACATGTCTGTGCTCTTGACCTTTTTAAGAGACGCTTGATGAAAAATCGCAGTTCCTGTTTGTATGCAGGAATATTAACTTTTTTGCAATATAAGAAATTGCCCTCTGAAAAAGGAAGTTCCATTATACTAAAAAATTTTAAGATACTGCCATCGTAAAAAAGTGATTGCAACGCGAAAAAAATGAAGTAAACAATTAACAAAAAAAAATCCGTGTATCAAAATCTTTTATACATAATACCTAAATTTGTACATAATCCATTATTATGCATGTTAGTTAATATTGGCTTTGAAAATTGTAAGACTAAAAAATGAAGAATGTCCATAGTCCATGCATAATAATTATCTGAAAATTTAACAGGTCGATATATCGAGTTTAAAAACCAGTTCTGACAAAAAACGAAAGCACCGTCGATTACGGTCATTCAGCGAAAATAAGCAGTTTGAAGAATGAAATTATTTATAAACACCAGCAGCAGCGGCCATATAGCAACAACAAAGTCAGTGCACTTTTGTCGAAAAGCCACTCGCCGACTATATCTTATTCAGTTGATCTAGTAGGGAGCGCTCGATCGGAAAGCGTGCTGCACTCAGGCGTGCGTAACGCCCGTGACACGTGAGAATCTTCTCTTCTGCTCTTTCCGCCTGAGGTCACCGCGTCTTCCGCAAGACACGCACTCACCCCTCCCGCGAATAAATTATAAACCTTCTCAAAAACTGGAGTTGACGTTGCGAAACTATATACACGCCAGTTGTGAAATTCGAGAGCGAACGACGGGAGCCGGTCATTAGGGTACGTTTACCAAGTTCCGCGCGAGCGGCCTAAGCTCGCTTGATGAAAATGCTCATTACAATTTTTCGTCTCTTTTGTTTTCTTACGAGTCAATGCTATATGCCATATCAATGATAGTAGGGTATGTGGAGTCTCTCCTTGTTTCTGTTGTCTTAAAGCCTTGTGCTCTTTTCGCATCAGATACCAGAACAGAATTTTGCTGGTGAGCTTATGCTTTGATTTCAATAGACGAAGCACGTTAATCTATATTTACTAAAAAAATCATTATTAATAATTACTACCTGCTGACTGGAATTAGTAAATAGCTTTTTCATTTTACTTGTTATTTTCTTTCTAAGTCTTTCTAAGAATACAGTGTCATAATTATGATCATTTGATTAGTAAATTATTTTATATAAAAATATCAATTTATAGAAAATGTTCATTTGAGCTGTCAGAAGATTTACTCAATGAGAGTCTAAATGTTCGACAAAATAAGAGGCTATAATTACTTGCAAGCAATTTGAGTATGCGTTACTTCACTTGGGAGCTTAGGTAAAAAAAAACGTAAACAATTATGTTTATGTATCCGGCAAATTGCACGTCATAATTCGATCATACGTGCTCCTTGACACAGTAAACGTAATACCGCGTAACGTCACACTTACGCAGCCACCAAACAATAGTTTTTCGCGCTCGTGCGCCCGAGAAAAATCGCTAAAATCATAGTAATTATAATAGAATGAATACACCGTACCATAACGAGCACACGAGCGTCGTCATATTCTTTGAGTATAGAAAGACGCCCCCCGACAGAAGGAGATCAGCCCACGCGACGCAGAGTAAGCACTGCTGCACCTATACGCATTTAAAATGCATCTTAGATGCGTGAATAGAGCATTTGGCGCCGTTCAGCTTTCGATTTTTCCCAGCGATCGCGCGAATCGCTAATCGACGTCACACTCGACGCACAATGACAAATTGTGCCGTAATTCTGACTAGCCGAGTTGCGACTAACGGAAGTCGACCGTGAGGTATATTAATAAATCGCACTTGTTAGCCTACAGTCTTGAAGAAAAAATATCTATGATTGCATCTTAAACTGAATTTATTTGCTTATGCTCTTAAAGTCTAACTTACATTAGTATATTAATGTCCTCATTCAAGACGAGATCGTTATTATTTTTTATCTTTTATTTCCTTTTCATTATGTAACGTAGTACTCGAGTTGACTTTTTTATATAAACTAGATGAAAATCGTCAATAAAAAATTCACCTTCGTTTAAAGAGTTTGCCGAATTCTGATGTGATTCGAGAAAGCCAACAAAAATAAAAAAATTAAATTATGATAGCCGGATCTTTTAGCGATTAATTAAACATTTTTTCTGCATAATGAAATATGATCCTTAATAACAAATCTACAGTTTTGAAACGTTAACCTTTCGAAAATGCTTAAAAAAAGTTACGTTATGACAAATCGCCTAGAGATATACGTATAATACATTGGAGTCTACTTTAGAAAAAAGAAAAACAAACGTTATTCATCCACAAGATAACGGCATATTTTTTGTCATCAGGAAAAGGTTCGCTGGAATTCTAATGTTTGCAGACTTAATGCACGTATAGACAAGTATAGATCGTGTCGACGTCTGAGCTAATAATAGCGCATCGAACATCAGATCAAGGAAAGTAATCAGCCCGCGGGCTTCTTGTCTGATATAACGTCTCTGTGGAAGCTGAGCAGCTCTGATTGACCGTAAATTTAATGAAATCATAAACTGCTCCAACTCGGCATTTTTTTCGGTCAAGTTGCTTTAATTAGGCTAAGATTAACGTTTTGAGTCTTTTCAGGATCTTTCGAAATTCGCGTCGAAGATTTATTTGGGAGCGCGAACTTGCGCGGTATACGCTATGGTTGAAGTGTAATTTTACTCGTAATGTTGCTTTTTAAACTGACAGTTATGAGGTTTGCATTGCTAAACAGATTTCATCGTGGCAGTTATTATTTTTTAATGCCCTTGTTAGCTCAATGCACGTCTGCATCAGAACCTATTTATTTCTAGAACTGTAACACCTTTAAGGGATGGATTTTTACTAAAAACTTATTTTTCTAAGAATCACGTGTGAATGCCTCAGTTTACTATCGCCATCGTTAAATTTCAAGCACTCTTATTAAGAAAATATGTTTTCAGCTTGTGAAAAATCTTTTATACTCTCAAGTTTGCGGTTTCATTAATGAAACGATTATAAATTTCTTGAAAATGAAATTCGCAATCTGATATAACAAAAATATTCCACTAGCACTTTTTTAGTTGGTGGTCGAATTTTAATTTCACACACGCACGTTGAAAGATGTCTCATTCCCAAACCGCAAAAAACCGCGCTACATGAACCGAATTCTCTGCGAGCGGTACGTAAACATAAACTTATACGACGTCATATCATTCAATCCATTGACCGAACTTACACGCGATCTCCGCGCGTATGCATGCGTGTCGTTTTCTAATGTTACATCTACAAGAGTTGAATTTCACGCATCACTGCCTGCCCAGCACAGAGAAAGAGGGAGAAGAAGAAGAAGAAGGAAAGAGAGAGAGAGAGAGAGAGGGAGTTACGTTAATGTACGTCATTACCACTGCCATTCTTCCGCCCTGTCCTCGCACGCGTGGGATTCGGCTGCTATTGAAAAATTTGTGCTTTTTGAAAAGAGGAATGAATCTGTTATTTATTTTTTTAGTTGTAGTAAGTATAAAAACTGAGTCTATGAAAACATAAATATCGATGTACTTGAAACAATTGGGTAAAATGACAAATCAGGACATACTTCAAACGGTATACGATACTCAGAAAAAAACCTTCCGCACATAGTTTTTATCGACCTATATACCTTATAATACGTGAGAAAACCGTTGAACAATTCGAAACAATCTTGTGACACTGTTTTAATCGCACATCAATATTTTTGGAACAACATGGAAAAAATAAACGAAAAGTAGTCACTATTTATTAGTCAATATTAAGCTCTTAAAAGTGTCGAGAAATTTTTCACAAAAAAATAATTAAAGTAAGAGTTATTAAAATCGGTCGATCCCGTGCAAAGTAATGTGCATTTGATAATCGCGAAAAATGATCAAAATCTTTAGAATTTCGAAACTCCGCGAAATACCGCTCATTTTTACCATTTTTCGCGATTATCAAATGCACATAACTTTGCACTGGATCGTCCGATTATAACAATTCTCATCTCAAATCCAAGCTCTATTCTTCAATTACTTTCTTGTGGAAAATTTGTTTTCGTCCTTTTTTTTCCATGTAAAATTTCCAGAAGAGAAAAATCACGTGCGGAAGGTACGCTTCGACAAAAAAAAATGTCGGCAGTTTTGGAACGGAAAATGGTCGGACTAAATCTGAAATTGGTCATATGCGTCTAAAGTGCATCACAGGAGAAAGTAATCGACGCGTTTGTCGCATGGCCGAAGGAGTCCACGCATTACTTTAGACTGCGCGGTCACCGCAGCTACTTAATTTCGAGCGGAGCAAACGAGAATTCGGGCTGCGCGAGTTAAATCATCGAATTTGCGAGACCCGTGCCCACGCAATCGCCATTCGAGTCTGTAATGCTTTCGCGCATGCTTTCCTGAATGTGTGTGTATGTGTGTTGTTGCGCTGGTCGTAATGCGCGTGCCATTTCGAGCGGAAATAAGTTAATGAACGAGAACTGTGTGATTTTTCCGGGGCGAGTGTAATTCTGAGATGTCAAATAGTTTTTCATGAGGTAATTTGTAACGGTCAATGCTTCAGTGAATTCTTTCGTATAGGTACGTATAGTTCCTAAATATTTAGTTCACTAGAACCTTAATCTATTTACCATTATATACATTTTAAAGAGTAATATACAATATATAAAATATAACTATAAAGATCATTCTTAAAAAGAAACGTGACTAATTATATATAGTTAGTTAGTCGCTCCTGATCTTTTGTTTGAATATGCCTTTTCCAATGGTACAATTTTTACAATAATGTTCGTTAGTGTCTCCAAATAGACGAAATGCACTAAATTCTTCAAAATCTCATGTCCGTTCGAATTGTCCTTCTCAAAGTCAGTATATTCGTTTAAAAATCCACGAAGAGAAAAATTATCGCGTGTGCTGGGGCACAATAAGTGACACCTTAGAAAAGAAGGCAACCCGGAGGAGAAAAGTAACTGGAAGAAAAAGCCCAGTGGCTATAACGATGAGACGTAGTTGGCTAGCCTTCTCACGCGAGTCTCCGCCGCGAGAGCTCGTCAAGATTCCATCGATTACGGTGTGAGAAGAAAAGTCGAAAAAGCAAGCAAAAAGATAACAACAAAAGTCACTCGCGAGCGGCACTCGCGTAACGGCAATTACACGTGTCGCAATCGAGGGGAGGGCGAAAAAAAGACAGACAGGCCCGAACTCACTGCATCACGCATCTGACGCGCGCATGCGGCTCTTTTAATGAAATTGAACTGCGCGCGCGGAAGCAAAAAGCCGTTTCGTAGAGCTATTCGAGCTAGATTCTTGAAGAGCTTTAGATGAGATTTACTTTTGAAAGAAAGAGAGAGAGAGAGAGAGTAGCTCAGGATAAGAGATGCTTGTGCTAACTATAATTATAGGATTTAATTACGGGAAGACTAATTGCTCAGAGTAATTGATAATCATTATTAACAAGTGCCGATTATGGTAATTATAGTGGCATAGTTTAACCTGACACATGGAACTTGATACAATCATTTAATATAATTAAACTCGATGAAAAATTGGATATTACATTTTTCATGCTCTACTGCGATCTCAGAGGCCAAAATTGCCACATTTCCTATGATCTTAACTTAGTATCGCGTTAATGATGCTTAATTATATTCGGTTATTCAATTCGACACTTCCATCGAGTTGGGCAAAACTAGAGCCCGGGCTATTAACGTCTTGTTACATAAAAAGGATTTCCTCATGATATTGAATCATAAGAAGAAAGAGACAGAGAGTGTAAGATGGGGCTATTATTGTCGAGCTCCATAAGGTCTTTGGCGCAGTAAAATTCGAGAGCCGTTTTTATACCACTTACCGATCAAAATGAATGCGCATAATTTATGAAAATATATCGTTGGGGAAAAGAAAGATGAGAAAAAGAGACGTATAGATTTCTGAAAAAACTTTGGATTCATCGCTCGCGAACTTTCACATATGGGTTCAATGCACGCACACTTGTCTTTCTTTCTTTTCATTGCCTTAGTAGGCGTGGTTGGATTCGCGCGAAAGATCGGCGCGGATCGCAATCGAAGGACACACAGCGCTGCTGCCGCGCAGTTTGCCTTTTTTTTCTCGTTTCTAGGTGAGTTTCGTACGCGCGCGCGGGCAGCATGCATCGCGATAAACGCGTGGAAAGAAAGGTAAACTCGATTATCCGGCGAAAATCCTGGGAGCTGGCCGCGCTCAATAATAAGTGCGCATTGGATTGGCAAGTGTAGCCATGGAACAACTCAGTCGGCAATTCATTTTCTTGCATGTTTGCAGCCTCGAAAGTTTCTTGAGATTTATCGACATCCCTCTTTTCGCTTCACTTCCAATTTTGATTAATCGGAAATGTATAATCTTCGGATAATTGTAGTTTTAGTGCATGAATCGACTATAAAAATAGGACCATTGTATAACGGGAAACGTTATATCGCAGGAGTCTCCAGAGACGTCTTAAATAACCCTCGGGCACTGTTCTTTTTCATTCTTTGAGACACAATAATAGTGCAGTGATTGTATGATTGGATTGCTTTCCTATCGATTATTTAATTGTCATGATATCAGTGTTGTATAATACCTTTCGTTGCTCAGGTTCAAAATAAACTTAAAAATGCTTTTACAATATCACGTTTATCAATTTTTGAAAATGTTTTTGTCAATCTAATTTTTTACGTTTCTTCTACTTTATTTTTCTGAATTTCACCCTAACAAGGTAAGAAAAAAAATCTTCTTTGACCTATGAAGGAGTGTTTCCATGTAACACTTATGATCAAAATCTTCGAGATAATTGTCGAGAACAAAACAACTATGTTAAAGGATAATTAGCATGTAACTTCTTTCAACTTCATTTTTTTGCGTAGACGTCAATAATCTCGTACAGTTGAAATAATTTTGTTGTAAATGACTAATGAATGATCAGGAAAATAGGTTAAAATAATAGCGATTATGTACCTTTGACCAGCATTTACATTTCGATGTCGAAATATAGATCGCCTATTATCTCGGAATAACAAGGCGGTGTAGCAGAGCGGAGGAGTAGCGACACGCGTGTAACTCGAGCGGCAGGTCCCGCAGGGCATACTCAGCTGCGCGCGTATAGTTCGAGGCCCCCGAAGCGACTTTCCCTCTTCTTGATGCTTATCATTGATCGCCGTATAATTCGCAAATTTTTATACGCTAACTGATATGCTTCGCAGAAAGTGAAAGACAACGATTCTACCTCCCCTTTGACACTTTTCTTTCTCGTACAGGGAAACAGCTGCTCTCTTTTTTATAAGTAAAACATTGAACATTCGCTTTAATTTGTTATTTATACGTTATATCTACATTCATTAATCAATATTATTTGTTTTATTATCGTATTTGTTAAATTTAAAAAATTCCAATATCAGTATAAATATATCACTTTTGTAAGACCACAGTGATTGTTGTTTAGAGAAGTACATGTAATGAAAAGAAAATGTCCGTTACAACAGAGAAACTAAAAACAACTGGATTCTCTCGATTGTTATTCTCTAAATAGCAGCTTTTTTTCTTAAAAAGGTATTAAAGTACAACCGGTTTGTGTAGTGTATGAAAACAGTTTCATTTTGGGATTGCGGAATAATGAAATTCCTTGGGTACATTGTGTGCACTTAAGATGTCAATTTGATTGAAAGAATGTCAAAGGATCTAATTTAACGTTGACTGACAGTATACATATAGAACACCAGGCTTAACCCTTCAAGCATTTGAGCAGGTGTGTCAAATATGCCGCTCCAAATTCTTTTTAATCTTAATTTTTTTTTCATCCTCAATGTAATTACACGCTAAATAAATAATTTTAATGAATAAATATTTAACGAAATATCTTACTGAGAGAAAATATAACTTCAGAGGGATAGAAAGACGAAAAAATCCACAAGAATCTCGTCAACTTGGAGTCCTCTTTACGTATTCCACTCAGCTCGCAGCAACGTTTGTTTTTACAATATCGAACTGCAGTCCAACTAGATGTGAAAATGCGAAAGACAAGCGGCTACCCCCCAGTCGTCTTTTTCCTCCAACTTCTGGAAATTTGGCGCTAGGAATCCCGTCGCGCATCGGAAATCAAAACTATACGATAAAGCAATTCAACGCCGCAATCCACTTTTTTCCAAGATCGTACAAAGCAAATTCCGCTACACTCAATTAAACCGTCATTTTCTTGCGCGTGCGGGCAAGTTTATTTACGAGGCTCGTGTAAATTCATCGACAGGTCGCTTGTCGTGCGCGTTTTGAAAAAAGGCCTACTCGCCGTTGCCGTGAAAGTTATTCGCAATATGCTGAAACGCGTGCGCGCTTGAGTTATTGGGTTGGATCGAAGAGGGCAAGTCGATAACGCGTGCGTGCGATTAGTAGTGGCCGAGGCTTTGCCTAATTATTTGATGTTTATGTAATGTAAAAAATACTTGTTTATGTAATAACTTATAATGGCTTTGTGGGCTTTGTATACAGTAATTTGGAAAGGGAAACGCGAAGCACTACACAGGTAACGGCGTTGATTTCAAAACTACAACAACATTTTACTTTTGCACACCCGTACTTATGAAACGATTAATAATATCTTTGAACAAAAATCTCAAATTATAGAATTCGTTAAATATTTGGGTTATTTGAAAGTAACGAATATTCTTATCGACTTTTAAATTGGTGTAATATATCAATACATGGGTTACGATTAGTTATATTTCAACATAAAATTCAATTAATTATTTTAATATGATAAAATTCAGTATAGGCACGCGAGGCATGCGCTTTTGTGATAACGAGATTATAAATGAACATCTATAGTAGATAAACCTTCAGGTCCGCCCTGATCTACTGTTTACCTTTCTATAGTAGCATTAATAAAAGCAGTTTGTCAATGTCAAATGTTTATCAGAACTTTGTCTTTATTTATGAATGACGGTTTTAATGAATGAAACTTTTTTGGAAATCTGAATCGAGCTTTTTCCTGGATTAAATACGAAGCCAATTTCTTCACTGAAATATATCATGTAATGAGGCTATTTTTCAATAGTACCAAGTCCGTGTAAATGATTTATAACTTTAGATATACTTCAAATATAATGATATGAGTATAAATCTTTCTTATCTTACATCAATAATGAATAATTTAAGAATTAATTTATAAAATCAATAATTAAAATAATAATTTTCTTCTTTGCTGGTATTTTGAACATTGTTTACCAAATGTTTGTTTGATACAATTATAGCTGTGAAAGTTCCTGCGTCAACTGCATAGCAATGCCATACACGTATCGCCGAAGTACATCCTTATAATCGATTACGAGCCGTAGTACCCAAGTCACGAATTTCACAAGATAAAAGTTCATCACTGTTCGGCCAAGGGAATCCACATAATCCAACCGAAATAATTAATTGCTTATCCGTTTACCGAGAACTTCATATAACCTTGCAGTTTATGATTCAGTGTAAACGATTTTTAATCGTTGATTTAAGAAGCTTATATTGCACTTTGTATTATACAATGCTTATAACGCAAGCGATTCACGGTAAAATGAAGAGGTTCCGTAAGATTTGTATTTCAAGTGAGAATTTTTAATACTTCAAATAGTGCGTTAATTATGAATCATATATACGCATGAGTCTAATGATGCTACAAATACTTTGGCGTTTATGTTGCCTATTATTGATAGTGATTGTTAAAAGATTAATAATGTCTATTGTTCGTGCGCTTATTATTTTACTTTACTGTAATCACTGTGACCTGAATTTTATTTCATAAAAAGTAATAAAACACAAAATTTATGCAACTGACGTAAAACTTTATAAAGAGATCCTTGCGTGCACCTTTAAAATTATTTATAAAACAAAGAAATCTAAATTCAGTTATTGACATATTAATCGATAAGTAAAACCGTGCATCTTTTCATATAGTGTAAAGATCTGA
>JAPYZO010002466.1:0-17957 GCA_030522905.1 Torymus flavipes | reverse complement strand
ACGGATTTTCGGGAGAATGTAGATTAAGTGTACGTAAGAGGCGCGACGCAGTTGCACAACGCGGCGGGAACATTCTGAGTCTTTGCATTATGGCCAAGGACGATAATGGACGTTCATGTTTACGTGGTTGTTGTCCGGCAAATGCCCGATTGGGTATTTCAAAGAAGGCGACAGTTTGATGGCCGTTTGGGTGATTAAAAAATGAGAATAGGTATGCTTAAAAATTTTAAGTTCATAGACTCAATTATGGTTTATTAAACGTCATAATTTGATGATAAAATGTATTTTTAAATGTGTAAAACACCAGTTGATAAACACAGTAAAAATTGTACAACAACTGTACAGCAAACGTATTCTCATATCACAAAATCGAGTAATAAACATTCAACCTTTATCGCGCCCATCTCGCAACCGTATATATTTTAAAAAGGAGCGCCACAAACTTTCCCTCACACCCGTACACACTTCCACCCTATCTCTCTTTTTGACGAATACTGATACGCGCGGAAAATTAAGCCGTACACCCAAGTATAAACAGCGACTACCTCTCGCAGAGCTCTCCATATAAATCTCCCCGAAAAAAGAAATGGGGAAAAGGTGGAAGAGCAGAAGTTTATCTCGCGCGTGTTTGCGTGTAAAAAATGTGTGCCGTCTCTCGTACGTGTGTCCCGCTGTCAAGATTCTCTGCTTCAAGAAACGACACGCACGCGCTGAGAATTTTTAATCCCGCGCTAATTCGAAGAGAGCAGCTGTTGGGCTTAGTATAATCGGATCGGCCAATTATCCGCCGACACGAGAGAAGTTTATATTTACTCCGATCACATGGGTATAAGTACACATGTACGTCGTAAATTAAAGATTACTATTTGCGTATAATGAAGTGTAGGGAATCGATGGGATGAGTTTTTATTTCTGCACCGGAATGTAATAACGCGCAGATCAACTATTTTTAAACAGCATGGGGAATTATAATTTCGCATTAAAATCTAAGTACACTACACATTATCAACTTTAAAAATATATACCAGTATATAGGTACGCGATAATCGCATCGGAAATCACAGCAAACGGCTGTGCAACCATCAACCTTTATTACACGAGTTTTACAACCGCGTGTGCATGCGAAAATTCCGAAAATCCCCGGACCGTCGATCAAACAGACAAATATTCGCGAATAGCAAACAGCGAGAAAACAAAAAAAAAAGGCTAGAGAGATCGACATATACGCACATATCGCGCGGATAAGCAAACAAGCGCCGGGGAAAAGTGTAATCGCGTTGCACAAGAGACGAATGATTCCTGCAATTCGGTCAATCGGCCCCGACGCGCGCACGCGCATTAATCAATCTCTCCGCGTACGGTGGTTGCGCGAAGAGATAAGTTTATTAATCGATTCATCGTGTTGGTTCGTTTATCTTTTTCGCGGTGCGTGTGATTACAAGAGCGCACGCGGCCAGACAAATCTCCAGTCGCTTTGTCTCACATACGATGCTGCGTAAAAGCGAGTTTTTCATTGCGAATTTATAGCTCACTTATATACATTTCAACTTAACGTGTAAGGTTTTAGAACGCGATATATAATATACGTTTACCTTCATGGGCACGGAAAATAAATATTTTATTACTTTCTTATCGTCTTCTCCGAACCTTTTGACCTACACCTATCTCCAATTCCCAGAATTAAATCCAGCCGCCTTCTAATCCTCCCGCGAGATAATCATCAGAAAAGCAGCAGCCTCTCCCACACAATACCGTCAATTCCCACTTTACTCCCTCGCGCGTTTCCACCATTGTATCGGCATTATTCGCTTTTCGAACTTATATATCCCGGCGAGAGAACGCTGAATGCCGCCATTGTCTAAACTTGCCAGTTGTCGTCGCCGTCGTCACAATTGACTCTCTCTCGTCTCGTCGTCCCCTACGGCGCGACGCAAATAGCGAAATCGCGAGCTGAACTCGTTAGCGCGGGCCGCGCGTGTACATACATACGTAACCTGTTGACTTTCGTATATGTGAGTCGTGTGTGTTTTTTAACGCTTGTAATTAAGAATTCACACCTCGAATCTACCCTCCACTAATCGTATAAAATCTCGCTCCCCTATGATTTGCACAATCTTATCGGTCCTCATGTCTCTCGCTCTCTTATTCGCAAAGTAGCATTATAGCCGAGCAGCAGCAGCAGCAACTCGACACGACGTAAGAGTATAACGACGCCTCGGCACACTATACACGCTCGGCAGAGCGCGTCAAAGCCCCGTAGAGCATGCACACGCCGCGCGCTACTCTCTCAAGGCTGCATGAAGCGTTGTCGCCTCGGGGCTATACCCCGCCCCTCAAATCTTGTCGCTGTGCTGTGTAGTGTACACGTATATACTGCAGGCTATTTTTCCATACGAGCTGCCTTTTTTCTGATGCTCTTCGGACTGGCGGATTTTCTTTTGTCTCTTGTACTTGCAGGTATAGAGTTGTTGTATGTGGTAGTTGGAATTTAAGAAAAGGTGGGAGATGTGGAATGAGAGGTGAGCGGATGATGACGCTTAAGGAAAGGCTTTCGAATAAGCGCGGTTGTGGTGTCTGACAGTGTGCAGATGTTACTACTTGTATTGCATGGGTGATAGGCTGAGAAGTTAAATGCATTCAAATGACTAAATAATTGGAATTATTTCAATAATACCTGCTTAATCCAAATTATTCCTGTTTCAATCTAAATTATTTGTTGGATTAATTTCGAAAATTTAAATGGCAAATTAACGCTGGTATCACACATCAAATCTAAAGATTCAGCATAATTGATTATTAATGCAATTTAAACGTCGGATTAACTAATATCAATTTTTAATCTAACGCAACGAAATTCAAAATTCAATTAATTACTTGTTGAAATATTGAATATACATAATTATCAGATTAATAAACAGCTTCAATTTTCGATATTTTCATATCGAAATTACTGGAAAATAATGACCAATCAATAGAAACTACCTGTGCGCCCTGATTAAATTTTTAAGGAAGCGAACCTTCACTCATCCCACAGCGTTCACCGTAAATTAGAAAAAATAACGGGCAGCGCACAGATAAGACGTAAATTACTAGCTCGCCCAGCAGCAGCAATACAGCAGAAAACGCTGCTCGAGAGCAAAATTAGACGATGCGACGTATAAAATACATCTCTGGCGTTTTATCTAGTTAGCTTAGAAAGTGTTCCCCCCTTTCAATTTTTCCCTACTCCTTACCGAGTCGAATTTCTCTATTTTTATTCCCGAAGAATTTTATACACTCCGGTGGTGTACAGGTACGTGCATGCGAGCGCCCCCGACGTGTATATCCCAGTCTTTTACTATTTATAAACGCGAACTGCGCGCCGCTGGCGCCCGACGTTTTGTACGTATAAAATAAAATATGATAAAGTCGGTTGGCTTTTGTATTGTTGCGTCTCAAATCTTGTTACCTGAATCTAAGGATAACAGAGTTTGTTAGTGAAATCTCCGTAATTGTGGATATATATATATAATAATATTTTGGTAATTTGAATAATAAATCAAAGTTTCATTTTATTTGCTTTTTCATCATGATTTATGGGTATATTTAGAAAATAAAAGTTGAAAAATTCATTTTTATTGTCAAGGAAATACGTGTATAGTATATGCGTAACCTGCAGCATGCAGCATCGTTTTTTTAAATTTGAGCTTATCCCTTTAGTATCCCAGCGCAATTTAAAATTTGTTCCTGACTTTTTGAACAGAAATAGAGGACAGTTTGCACGCAGATGCATTTATGCAGGGGAGAAATGATTGATTAAAATTGTCCTCCCCCCCCAATTCGCTAACAATATATCCATAAAATTTTTAGTATACAGTAATGATATAAACTCACAAAAGTTTTACTGCACGCACATTTTTTTATTATATTATTCTTACAAAATTCACTTTAATTGAATTTTAATTATTTAAATGTTATTTTAAAAATTGTTCGTGTCTCATATTAAACCAAACACAATCTCTCGCTCGCAGTCACTCAGAAATGTTTGACGTCTTTTTGTGCGAGTTTTTTACGGGCTCGTTCGATTCCGAATTTTAAAAAACGGCTTTCGGTCGGGAAAGCAGCTTTCCGTTTTTATAGCGGGACTTTCTACGGATTGGATTGGTTCGATATTCGTTTAATTATGTGCACCCACGGTGGAAATTGAAAAAAGCTCTGGTTTTTGCAAAGATACTTCCTTTACCGTAATTAACGATATTTTCTAGGAGGGTATATTATAATCGTTGCCTACCGCGAATACGTTAGTCATGCGTACTTAATCCCCGGTAATAATAAACTACATATAGTTAGCGATAGTTAAACACTTCCGCATCTCGAGCATCTTGTGTGTACTTTGGGGCTTTATCGGCATACTAAACGACGTAACCGTCTGCCAGTTACTAACTCTCTCTCTCTCTTCGCCCTGACAACGCCATAAGTTTTCCCCTGGACTATCGCCGCGGAATGAAATAAAAATTCCATCAGCCCTACTCACTTCGTTCCCTCAAAAAAGAGACGATGAAAACTCGAAATGTAAATGCGTCGTTTAATCGAGTTCGCCGCGGTGCCACGCAACTTTTATGATGGAATTCCGTAGTTTCCAGGAGAGAGGGACTGTTTGTTCGACCGCGGCGAAGGGTCGGCTTTGATTGTCCGCAAACGCCAATCAGCTGTTCGCCCTCGCTTCTCGGTAACGGCCGTAGCATGCGCGCTCGCGCGCTCTGTTTTTCTTCCGCGAGAGAAGGTAAATTTTCGTCCCCCAATGATTTTGCATTGCGGATGCTGATGGGGGAAAAGCGCATTAATGCAAATAAGTGCTGCTGCTGACTTAACGCGAGAATATTATGGGATGTGGTCGCTTTTCTTTTACTTCCTTTTTTCTCGTGACGCACGCGTGACAGTGTGCTTCTAGGCTTTTCACTTCATTTCAAATTGAGGGAGGGAAAGTTCAATGCGCACTTTCGAGTAACAATCAAAATCAGCATTAATATTGGGATTTATTCCTCTAATTCATTTTACAATAACGAATCTTTATTATTTACCCAAAATCGTACGAAAATTAAGACTCATATACTCTCACGCGCGCAGCGATCAATGCTCGTGCTGATTTCACCTATCGCTATCGGCAGCTGCGTAAGTGTCTTCTCAATACTCATAATCGGTTATTCAGCGCGTATAGCGGCGGCCGATGTACCCTTCAATTATCGGCCATTCATTGCGCCTCTTCCGATCCCCTCGTGCCGTTCGTTTCCTAATTATAACGCTGTTCTTTCCTTTCACCACGAAGCAATAAAAAAGATAGAATGATTATTTTTATCAATAAAAAGCTCGCGTCTTACGGAATATACACATAGCATCTCTCGCGCTGCGTATAATAAATTCTAAACAGCGGCCATAAGTTTGAAAATAAATGTACGCGGCGGGAGAGAAACTTAAGCGCCACGAATGCATCGGTGAAAAATATTCCCCTCCCTCTCTCTGGCGTAGGATTTTATATGATAAGAAAAATAGATTGTTATTACGCTCTCTTGTACGTCTTTAAGTCGCGGAATAAAGCAGTTTCCGCGAAAGGAGAAAGCGAAGGTCTCTTATTTCCGGTCATTATTTACGAATGACGCGATTTGGGTCAAGGTATATAGTATATCTGTATAAACATTTTTACCCGAGAGCAGAGGCATCGCGTTACAAGCCGCAATATGACAATTAGCTATTTTATCGCAGAAGTAGGAGGAGAGCCACCGCCGTGCTCGCGGCTTCTCGGCAATTCGCAATTAAACGATCGGATTTATGGCCCGAGAGAGGGAGAGAGAGAGAGGCTCACTGTGGTTCTTTCTTCGAGGGGAAGAGCATCATTCGATAAAGGCGATATTACGCGCGTTTAAAAATGTCGAAAGATCGATGTTTCATAGCTATTTTTATGGCGATTCGCGCGCAATGAGATGAAAAAAGGCTCTCTCGTATATAGTTATACACGCTTTTAAAAATATAAAAAAAGTCACATGTACGTGTATTATATATATATCTATACGCGCACTCGTTAACTTGTCATCGACGATTCAGCGTAAAGATATACGGCTGTATGCGCAAACACATATTATATACATGCATGAATTACAATGTGTCGCATCGACGGATACAAATAATCCACTTGCGCGCGCGCGCGCGCGTGTGTTCATTGTGCGAATCCGCCGCGCGGTGAAAAGTGGCTCTCCATTCTATGAATTTTTCAACGAGAGTCGGAGACGTCGGGTGTACTTATTTCCATTACAAAAAAGCGACGTGCACGCGAGTATATATATCCGGCTCGTTTGCACGCTCTTTTTTGTGGCGCAGCTCTTGACTCGAATTTGTGGCTGAAGTGATATATGTCTGTTTACCGTCACTTTTACACATACATATAATATTAAATCACGAATCAATTGACTATATAGCTTTATACGAGGGATAAAATACAATTTCATGCAGTACTTTTTTATACACCTTAAAAAAATCTCAAGTCAATAATTCACAGCCTTCCAAACATATGTACAGCCATCGTATAGCGCAATCCTCGCACTCGATATATCACCCTAGCCATGCATTTTTACATCATGTTCGCTGTACATTCGCGCGCGACTTTCTTTCACCACCTCCCTCGAGGCGACGTTGACTTACTACTATATACCCGCGCATTATACCAGCGATATTTCACATGGAGAGAAGCTCTCTTACAGATGAAAACGTCGTTGTCGTCGGTTAAATAAGCTGGATAACACACCGATCGATTGACGGCGAGATCCTCGCTATAATGTAGCGGAGCGGCGAGCTCTTATAGTGTGCGTTTGGATAGTTCCGACTGTCCGAGAGTATATGTATATACGTATATGAGGGATTCTTCGTATAATAATAATTATAGCGATATATGAAGGTAGATAATTTAATCATTTCAGAACGTTTGTTTAACATTATCTCCGTATAATATGTTATACTAGACGTTTTACCTCGACTCGTAAAAGCTATATAAAACCTTGGATTTTTCGAAACAGCTTGACTCTTAAATTCGCTTCGGGAGAGAGAGAGAGAGAGAGAGAGAGAGAGAGAGAGAGAGAGAATCCCGTCCCAATCATCTATAATACATCCCTTATCCGACGATCTCGCACTATACACGCTTCCTGCACTATCTTAGGAATCCTCCATTCACTTCGGCCAACGACTCATTCTTCTCGGGGAATTGTCCCTATATACTACGATCCCTCCCGAAGGCCCTCGAATCAGACGCTCGGGCGATTTGCGAGGGAGATTCTCTCCCTCTACACACCCACGCTTGCTTTCTGTTTTTCTCGCGTGTCTCAATAGATGACTTCATCGGTCGCTTTACGCCTTGCGAGGTTACAAGTTTTTAGCGGGACGAGTATAATGCAGGGCTTTGTTGGTTTTGATGGCGTTACTTTTCGCGGCTGATAAAAGCGAGTTTCCTAATGGATTAATTTCGCGTTATTGGGGTGTGTACGTATATAAAGGACGTCGACGACGACAATGACACGTGCGGGTGAGATTTTTCTTTCGCCGCGATTTGATCTAACGTACATGGAGGTCGGAGCCTTGAGTGTGAAGTAAACTATTATAAGCGGCCGGAGATATGTTATACTCGACTATCAGAAACAATTAGCGGCAGAATCCAGAGATGCTTGCTCCTTAAGAGAATCTTTAACGCTTCCTTTCTCTCGCTTGAGCATACAATCGTCGAAGGATATAACGATTTTCTGTCGTCGATGCGCATTGCGGGGGACGGCGGGCGGATGAATAAATTTTGTCGCCTTTGAGTCCGAGTGAATGACGCGGTAAAAAACCAGAGACTCCGATGTATTTGGAAGCCATGTGTGTATACATATACTTTTCGGTACTCGTGATTTTATTAATATTGTTCGCTTGTTTTAGGATGCGGGGATGGTTTTTCGTTGAGTATGATTAATTTGATTCCGGGTAGAGAAGTGAAAGATATATATATGCATATTGTAAAACGCACGCTATGTTATATTGTTATTTAAATTGATACATGCGAGTTTCGTGCAATAGTATTAATCAGTTATATTTATATGCGCGCCATTATAAAATGTTGATGCGTTTAAAATGTTACATAATGCAATTACGATAAAAATATAACGCTCATAACATTTAACGTACATAATATTTTTCTGAAAAATTATTGCTAATGAAAAATGCGCCAATAATTGTAATTTGCAGGGCCGAGCGGATTGTGCTGTTGCTAATTAAATATTATGCATATTAAGCTCTCTTTTTCCAATGCAAAATATTAAATTTAATATTCTAACGAGCTGAATCAGGCAAATTATATTTAAATTAAAAATTTTGTTATTCAAAGAACATTCAATCAGTCGGAAGAATTTAATATCAAATCTATAAAATCTTTTACTATGCGTATTTAAAGGATAATGAACGATTGCTCTCCAAGTATAAATCAAATATTAATTAAAAGTTGAACCGTAAAGTCACTTAAAACTAGACTATAATGTATCGAGCTCGCTCGAGTTTCATCGATTATGTCATTATATCGTTAATTAATCTAAATTAGTTGGACATTGTAGGCAATGAGAAAATACATTTTATAATTACCATGATATTGAACGAAATTGACGTAAACTTCTATCGACTGAAAAATACCATTATAATAAGAAGGAGAAAGATGGATATGAAAAGTTAATAAAAATTTAGCAGAATTTTAATGTCAATGTCGTTATTATTTAATTTCTCACTTCGTCAAATTATGGCGAGCTTTGATTCATTATATATTCCATTATATCATCTGTAAACATTTATTAGCTAAAAAGTTAGGCTTTGATAAGAGATATAAAAGGAAATCATAATAGGTTGTATAATTTTCGTGTAACTTTAAAGTGGATGTAGCTAAAGAATGCGATATCTGCAGAAGTCGGGCTTTTAAAACGCTAATTCTTCTAGATATGCGAAGTGAAAAACCGATTGCAAATAATAAAATTCTATATATACACAAAAGTGTAACTAACAATTTATATTTTAATAGGTAAAATAAATGATTGACATTGAAAATTTCTTTAATTATTGTCTAAAGTGGACGTTTCTATAGAACGCCATTTATAGAAATATCATAGTTAATATAAAAAAAGTCTATAAATTATCAGCAATCAAAATTCATACAATATTATTCTATAAAATTTAAAAACTTAATAGAAATATGAAAGATTTATAAGATTTTCAACCTATAATATTTAAAGCCAGCCAACAGAATTCCTTCGACATTCGAGTTATTAAATTAGTAATTGGTCAAATTATCCGCAGATCCTAATTATTATGATCTATTAAAAAATTCTATGCACTTCGCGATTCAGCCAAAAATAGCCATCACGAAATCAATAATTAATTGTCAGTTGTTACCGACTCACCGGTATTATTTAATAAATAATGATGTTTTTGACGTTCATCAAAATTCATATATAAAATTAAATACATATATATTGTATACAATAAAATTAAACATTTTATATACAGACTTTTATAATCTCGAAAATTAAATTTCGGTAAAACGAAGCAGCAGAATTATTAAGAAGGTAACGGAAATTTAACTTTTAAAAACACTAAAATGACTACCTCTACGCTGTTTCAGAATGCTGCTGGGCGCCGCGTTCGCACTGCTGATCGCGCGAGTGGGCAACGCGGCCCTCCTCGCCTCCGAGCACAGTCCCGCGACGACGATCGGCCAGAAGGACACGGCGGCCGAACAAGCTTCCGACGCGGAGAAGAAGAGCTCCGACGCCGAAGACGTCGACAAATACCAGGTGAGGGTCTTTTTTTACCTTTTCTAAAAATAATATATATTTCTATTTGGATTGTGGAATTTTTGAGAAATATTATAAGAAATTTATATGTAGAACTGATAAATATTGGATAGGTTGATGGAAGAGTACACTCGGATATATCTCTTTAATGGTGGTTACGATAAATTTGTTCAAAATAGGCGCAACACTGTGCACATCTGCTTTAAGTATATTCAATGCTGTGAAGTGCCGCGTGGTCAGTTGGGAGGGAAAGACTTGAGCGGCTCGTAAAGATAATCCGCCATAAAGTTTCGAAAGCCGAAATCCAGTCCAACGAGAGGGCATATTTTCCTTTCTCGCTTTCATTTTGGCTTTGAGTTCGATAAACTGTGCGCTTTTCTGCGTATAAGCCGAGAGCGCTTTTTGCGATAAATCTGTAAACATATATATATTCCGAGAGGAAATATTGTGTGACGCGATGGGAACTACGCGAAAAGTCGATTAATTCGTCGTCGAGCGCTGGGAAAAAATCAATAATTATAAATATATAAATAGCACACGACTATTATAAAAACGAGAAAGTTATATTCAGAGACTGAGCAGCCCCTTTCGCAAAACATTTTTTCACACAATATAGGAGTGAACCCTTTGGTAAGAAGTGAGGATGCGTAAGTATAAGATGCTTCTTAGAATAGCAAGCGTGTCAGGTTACTCATAAAGCTCATGCGCCTTTTACTTTTCAGACGAAATAGTATTCACTCGAATGTTCCACTAAGCGAAGTGTTATATCTTTAATCGTATTAAAGTATACCAAGCGCGTACAAAAATAGTGCGTCGTTCGGATAAGTTGCAGGGAGTTTGACAACGCAGTTCGAAATTTCTCCCGGAGCAAGATACGCGTATAACGCTCAAGAATAATTTCTTCGAGTTACGATATATATATCGAACGCTATATGCGCCGCGAGAGAACGACTGCACGTAATCTCTTTCCGGAATCACGAAACGACCTCTCACGTTTACCTCGTGTTAATGAAATTTCGGAAATTCATCGGGCACGCGCGCTCTTCCCATTTTGGGGTTATTGTCTGTGAGAAATCTCGCAAGTTCCTATGCAAATTTCTATTTAACATCGTTTTCGTCGGCTTAATAATTTTCCTCTCCATTTCCTATCATTTTTTCTTTTTTAGTCGCTGCAGATTTTCTCGTGCTTAGGTGGGAGGATTTTTAATACACTGACGCGTGCATCTTTGTATGGATCGAATTTAACGCGACCGCAGGGTAGAATTTAACGGCTGGCTCGCTTTCTTATTCGCCATGATAAGCGTGCGCAAAGTGTAACCGGAAGAACCATTATTTTAAAGCTTTGCTCTCTTCCGGAATTAAATTATGTTATAAACGTAATTTTCTATTAAAATTAAATTCAAGAGATAATAAGCAGTGAAGAGGATGTTATTAAGTAATAGATAAGAGAAGCTTTGGAAACAAACTATATTCTCTGTAATAATTAAAAAACTTCAAGATCTTATCTTTTGAAATTCAACATGATTTACTATTAAATAACGAAAAATCACTTATCTGGATATCAGAAAGAAGTTCATTGGAGAAACGCTACTTACATTCTTGGCTCTCGCGAAGCTGAAAGGATTAGCTCTATTCTAAAGTTCATTGAGCAAGATTCGAATAATTAGCGTTTCTCTTAAAGATTCACAAACTCATAATGTTTATGAGAATATATAGACCAGAAAGATAAAAAACTATCAATTATTCAACTCCATTAGGTATAAGTATTACAGTAGTAAAAAAGTTTTGTTAAATTCAATAAAATTCTATTGCTGTCATTCTATAAAAAATTATTTTCTTTAATTCAAAGTTTCCATTAAAAGTCTTTCACTTCCATCAATAATTCCTCAAAGTTAAAAATCCTCCATTAAATTACCAGTATTTTCCAGTGAAAATGTATACTTGAAGTTCATATCTTTCCTCTACTTAGATGCTGCACGAAGGCCTGGCCAGTAGCAAGCACCTGCGCTATCCGGACGCCTACCTGGAGGGTCTGCTACAGCAGCAGGAGCTAATGGAGAAGCGCGCTTCGATGCGCGGCTTTCAAGGCATGAGGGGCAAGAAGAGTGCCGGCGACTACTACTACAACGAGCCGGCGTATTACGCGTATGGGCCCGCGGGTCCGCCCGACTATTACTACGATAAACGCGCGCCGATGGGATTCCAGGGCATGCGAGGCAAAAAGTCGTCGTACGAAGGGGACGAGGGCACGGGGAAACGTGCGCCCATGGGATTCCAGGGTATGCGCGGCAAGAAGAGCCTCGAGGAGGTAGGTGCTCATTGTGCGACTTTTACGGCTGTCTTTGATGCTGTCTGATTCACGCTGCTGTTTGATTAAGTACTTTCGCCAAACGATTGATCGGTTATTATAATGTGAGGATGTGGAAACTTTATAAACAACTGTATCAATATTTTGAAATTCCTGCCCATTTATAATATACAAAGCGTACCGTACAAAACGAACACCATAACTCTCGCTGCCAGATAACTTTAAGAACACGAGCGCACGTCTTGCTCGCGTCGTCTGAAAAATGATTTCGCACTGAGTTATAAGGGAGGGGGGCGCAGTAGCTCGAGTTCGGGACATAAATTTATCATTACTTACCTCTCGTTGCACGCCGCTCGCGCGTGAGATACATTCTTAATCGGCGAAGCGAGTCTCTTATCGGCTTCTCCTCGTTTTCGTTTCTTTTCTA
The DNA here is from genome assembly GCA_030522905.1 of Torymus flavipes. Classification (NCBI taxonomy): domain Eukaryota; kingdom Metazoa; phylum Arthropoda; class Insecta; order Hymenoptera; family Torymidae; genus Torymus; species Torymus flavipes. The sequence goes on along the minus strand of JAPYZO010002466.1, from coordinate 5,392 downwards.
CATCTCGAGATGGTTCGATTGTATATAGGCAAGCGAGTGCTAAAATGATTGAAATTCTAGTTAATTCAAAGCAAATTCCTGCAATTTTAGTATTTATGTCGCTCTTTATTTTACAACATTGTGTATTTGATTAGAGAATTTTTCAAAAATTTACAAATAAACATATATGTTATATGTCAATGTAATAGACTATGAATTAAAAATGAAATACAAGTATCACTTTATTAGATTTACCCTTTATTTTACAATTTCTAATATTTAATTAGAAAAATTTCTAAAAGTTTGCGAATAAAAGCATATCTTATCCAAACGTTGCAGACTGTAACTTTAAATCCACTTACCTAACTCACCGCATTAAATTCTTTTTTTCTTGCTATTTAGAAAAAAAGAAAGCCGTCGCTACATACGAGATGCGCCCTCTTAAAAAGCTAACGATTGGGATTATCCGGCACCTATATAGCCGCGTCTTAATTACGAATTAGCGAGAAAAATTTTCGCGATAACGCCCTCGCTACTGCGCTGCAATAAAGCCCTCACGCGTAAAGAAAAAGGCATATAAAACGGAAACGAGCATCGTTAAGTACTCGCGCCCAAAACCGTCGGACGGTGTAACGCGTCTCGTGCCAGTAAAATAGAGAAACCGAACGAGCCAAAGAGATGGACTCGAGTATTATAAACCGTTCGTGGATACATTACGCGTACGATTAGTAATCGTCGATTATTCATTGTAATTCGGGATTCCAGAATTAATTACGGGAGGCTATGTGTATAATATGTATCGAAGCATTCGATTAGCAATTCATGAAATCCAATTTTGATTTTGCGTGGCACGCGGAATATAAAGGTTTTTTGGATTTTGCTGGATAGGTGCGTTCATGTTTCGGAATGGTGGATGAATTCGAGCGGAACTTTAAGCTATCGATTTTATTCATGAAGGATAATCCGATTTCGCGAAAAATGTCGGGCAACGTATTCTGGAAAGGAAGAAAAAGAAAAATAAAGAAGCTCATTATGCTATGGGAAAATAGGGAGCCGCGACGTGAATAATCTTTCTAAATTGAATTTTTGCCACATTATTTCTCGTTTAAGGTGTGGGCTAAAGAATACTTTATCGTTATTCATGATTAAAAACTGGCATAAGTGTGTAATTAGATAAATTTTACTTACTCTGTATTATACTTAAATGTTGTCTTGCCAGTACCTAATGTACGAAAATGCGTATAGTTACATTATACAAGAAGTTTTACCCAAACAAATATTTCACCCCTTTTTTGAAACTTTTAGTAAACTAGAGATTTGAACAGCGCGTGTTGCGCGCCCTAACCTAGGAAATGTTTCGACTTCCTGACTTAGACGCATGCGCACTACATGAGCCAATCACCTAACATTTATTTTGGCTTCACAACATCCGGTCATGACTTTTTTTATATAGGGATCAAACACAGATATTAATTATTCTTTTTTCCAAACCTAAACATCAGCCCATCCAACCCAACCTCGATCCAACTATAAAAAAAAAAATCATAATAATTCTGCAGGTCCTCGACGAGCTGGAGAAACGTGCGATGATGGGATTCCAGGGCATGCGGGGCAAGAAATCCGAGACGGATTACGAGGACGAAGCAGCGGCAGCGGGACTGGCTAATCAGATAGCGCCGGCGATGAGCGAGGGACAGTGGCAGAAGCGCGCGCCGATGGGTTTCCAAGGCATGCGAGGCCGCAAGAGCTCTGGCTTCCTCGAGGAGCTCGACGAGCTCGACAAGCGCGCCATCCTGGGATTCCACGTAAGCGACGTTTATACGAGGGGGCTGGAGGTTAATAAGACGAGAAAAGGAGGGGGTAATGATGGTTTACAAGCTGGCTAATAGTAAAATACAAGCTAATATCTATACACACGACATTTAATTCTCTTCCTGAATGAATAAATCGCAGGAATACCTTCCCATTGTCCGCCCCTTCCGCACAAACATTAATCCGGTCTCGTTAACCCGCGAAACTTCATTCGGCTATAGCTATATATACGCGTGTGCGGTATAGCGCGGAATTTTCGGGCAAGTATTAGGTATACATGTAAGCGTCCCGGAGAATTTGCATACCACCTACGTGGCACGTGGAAAATGGAAATCAGCGGACCTCTATATACAGAGTTTCTTTTTTTTCCGACTGAATAGGGCTTTTCGTATAATTAAAAGTCCCTTACGGCGGACGACAAACGTATCTTTTCTACTTATCGCCGGCCACGTCGACGCCGCTGTAATAAAGTGCTTTGAAAAATATCCCTTATTCTAGTTTATCGCGTTTTTCGTAGGCATCTTTATATGTATACGCTGCTTTCTCTTCCCTCCTCGATCCTTTTACTGCAGCGTCGTTATTCTTAAGATTTAATCGTTTGTTTAGATATACGTCGCGCGCTGCTGCAGCTACTTCTTTCACTTTTTCGCGCGCGAGAACGTGCGGGAAATGCGAGAGAGAGTAAAATATAATTGTAATATTCGTCACGGGAGATGACTTTTCCGCGTAATTAAACTGAGATGTCATCGCGGGAGGGGCAAAGAATCCGAGATTTTCTCTTGTCTTTTTTTTTTTTTTTTTTTTGTTCGAGATAAAGGACATTTTAGTGTAGTGGTAGTCTGTATGTACTTATTCGCTTTTTTGTCCGCGTGTTTTCTCTCTCTTCTTTTTCCGCTCCTTCGTGCTCCCCATCATTAGAGCCACCGCAGTAGTTACAGATATACCCCACAGCGATGGTATAACGGGACAACTTTAGGAAGGCGGGCTTTCCCTTTGTTTCCGCTGCACGTATTGTTTGCCTAATTTTTCCTTCGGCGTGTATAACGTCGTTACGTTAAAATGTTTTCTCCACGCGGTGTTGAACAAACATGGGAGAGATTGTATTATTTAATTCTCGCTGTTTTTTTAATCGTTCAGTTTATACTCGCAGATTCGGGTTTGATCGTTATACAACCCAATTAATTATAAAAATGGTTTGCTCGCAGAGTGTAATACACTTCCGCGCGCAATTACATTACCCCCCGCGTTATTAAGTTCCGTGCGAATGATATTTTCCAGCCCCCTGTAATTACGAATTTCTCGGAACGATTCGCTTTATTAAGTTACAATACAGCGTTTATACGAAAATCTGAGAAAATTATTTATTGATGGTGGGATAATCTGGTAAATTCTTTCCTGAATTTTATTAATTGGAATTCTGTGGCTTCGAGGCATAACAACATAAGTCCACATATATTGAGTTTCTGAGAAAAATGGGTTTTAATGTTTAAACTTATTTGTAAGATTCCGAGATAACGAGATGGAAAAAATAAACTTATGTGGTTAAGTTATCGGTATATCGTTGCTTTAGGGCAATATTTCACCACATTATATTACGCAAAATTTCGCCAACAAGAAAAACGAAAAACGACCAGCTAGATTGTCTTACGGTTTGTACCCCATATGTTACAGGGAATGCGAGGCAAGAAGGATATGGGCTACGAGCGCGAAGAGCTGGACGCCGCGGCGATCAACGGCTACGGCCAGAAGCGCCCGATGATGATGGGCTTCCACGGGATGCGCGGCAAGCGCAGCGCCGGACTCTACGGTAATCTTCCACCCTTGATGTCGTAGTGTAATGCACATACTTTGACCCTTTTTTTCGTGAGTGGAGGCGATTATTAATTATACGAGCTCTCTTAATTTGAATCAGTAAAATTCACTGAAAATCTCCGGCTATAAATATACCAAGTGAACTGAAATGTTCAGTGAAATTGTAGTTGACCCGGTATACTTATTTTGAAAATTCGATAACTGGGGGCGTTTTTGAAACGAAAAGTTTGTAACTGCGTAATTGAATTTTCCTTATTACTGGTAAACACGGCGTAGTTGTAGATTGTATTTGAAGTGGAATCCTGGCTTATTAGCGAGTCACTACAACCGTTTGTGTAATGTTAACGTGTATTAAATTAAAGTTGAATAATTGGAAGTTATTTAATTACGTAACAGAACCATAAATACAATAATTTATTTATACACGATGTTGCATAATTAGTTGTTTGTTTTATTAATGAATATAGACGTGTGCATAGCTTTTTGACGCGCATGCCTTGGACATAAATAACAATTCAGAACGGGATTGCTAGAGGTCGCCTACATTTTCTTTCACAAAAGCCAACTTTTTAATATGTTTTTTTAGCTGTTTTGTTTTCATTTTTAATACTGCAGGGAAAATGAGATTTCAGTACACTTTTAAGCAAAAGAAAATTAAATTTATATAAATGATTATATTTAAAACTAAAATGACAAATTATATATAATGCAAGGATAATCCCAATGTCATATAGCAATTTAGCCTGTAAAGGGAAATTCATGAAACCCGTTAGAAAGGACTAAAAAAAACATGAAAAAAGAAAAAAAATCACACCTATCAATCCTAAAGCAGTACAACATCCGCAGTTACTAGTAGCCTCAAACCTCCCCCACACTTAATATACAACCCCTCTGACCGCATACATATTTTTGTCTCTCCTTCTCTCGCTCGCTCTACTTTCTATCCACGTACCCGCACACCTACCTATACACGCCGCCACTGCAGGTCTGAGCCTAGCGGGCCTCGAGAAGCGCTCGCCCTACCGGTTTTTCGGCACGCGCGGCAAGAAAAACCCACGCTGGGAGATGCGCGGCAAATTCGTTGGGGTGCGCGGCAAGAAGTGGACTGCCGGCCCGCCCCGACCACTCGGCCCGGCGATCTACGACGAGGACGAGCTCCAGGCGTTGTACGCGGCCTCGATCCTCGGCAGGACGGCGGCGGGCCTCGCAGCCACGAGGCATTAGGTAAAAACTAAAAAAAAGCTTTTCGAAGGTTTCTTTTTTTGAAAAGCGGAGGTGCGTCGCTCTCACCGAGCTGTGCTGTGGTTGAATAATCATTATTGTATCTTTACTGATAAATATATGCATAGGAAAGATGTTTAATTATAGTTTTATTAACTTGTTGTTTGAAATATTATTGAAATAACCACGAGCTGGTGAGAGTCCCTCGTCAAAGCTGATTGCATCGTTGCGGACAAAGTAGACGATTCATGACAATTCACTCGAATTTCTTATGTCAATTTTGCTTTCTGTCCATCACGCTGCTTCCTTATATAGATGATTTATTAATTACTCTTATATATATATATATACTTCTCGTTGCGACAAATCTCGTTGTCTTCATCATCTTGCTTTCTTTATCGCTGTTTCTCTAATTCTCTCTATTTCTCTCTCTCTCCATCACTATCTCTATTCAAATTATGAAACTAATAACATTGTCTTGTCTAACGCTGAACTGAAGACACTCAAAGTATGACAAAAGTGAGTCGAAACAGCTTTCATTGTACAATACATTTCAAAAGTCGCCTTC
>JAPYZO010002465.1:0-23629 GCA_030522905.1 Torymus flavipes | reverse complement strand
CGGTGTATATAAGAAGGAGGAGAAAGAAAGAGAGAAATAGTCGGAGCTGTATATTGTTTTTCGTCATTTTTCGAATTTTTAGGGAAACGCGGCTGCAGTTAATGATCAGTGCGGTAATGCACTGTAAATCACAGTGCGTAATCGCATCTAATGCCGGCCTGCGAATATAATGCGAGAACATTCATATACATATACACAAGAGTTAGACAATCTTGAGTAATGGCGTATTGTATAAAACTATATAATAATATATTAGATGCCAAATAACCGCCTTTTAAGTTGGATTTGCATAACGGAGTCTTTGAAAACGATAATGGCTTAATTGTCAGGTAATTTAAATTTCTCTATTAAACGTCACTGCAGTAGAAAAATGATTTATTTTCGGACCATAAGACTCTCCTGACAACAAACTTACCTGACGAAAGGCGACAAACTTGCGCCCCACGACGGGTTCTCCAAGTTCGTGCAGAGACCGTCGAAGCGACGATACTTGCCGGGCCTGCACTCGACGTTGCTCAGGAAAGCTGGGCACACGTCGCGGATAAGTGTCTTCGACGTGTCGATCAGGGGTAAGCTCTTTTCTATCTGGTCTTGCGACAAACCGTACCTGAAACGTTACAATCGACCCAAATTCATTTTTATTACGCTGCTACATCTTGCAATAATCACTTGAATTTCCATTGATGTCTGGAAGATTAAAAAAACATTTTCGCCTGAAGCGGCTTTTACTTACGTATTGGCGAGATTAACGGAGATATCGAGCAGGAGTTCCCCAACGCTCGCGAGATCCTCGGGCCTCCACTTCTCGTCTTTAGGAGCTGAGACATCTGTAATATCACGTGAGTTATTGTGAACGAAAAAAAGAGACATGAATTTCGATTGCGAAAGGTTAATTAAATATTCGCAAAACGAAGAACAAGGCTGTTATTAACTATAGAACGAAGCGAGAGATCAGATATGTATTAATCGCGGTGAAATCTAAAGAGGCCAAAGAGAATAACGCGTGGTCCGAAAAACTTTCTTCATCTCGAATTTAGATCGAAATGATAGGCTATTTGATGATCGCGACACGTTAGCTATTATTGAATCAGAAGAGAAACTCTCTGCCTTTACTTACGGACTCGCTTGGTGGCTTCGAGGTAGGCTCGGTTGATGGCTTCGTAAGTGATGCAAGTCTGCGATGACACTGACGGTGGGCTGTTGTTCGTTTACGTTGCACGTGTGGAAAGAGATAAAAAGTGATACACTTTATTTAATATGAGAATTCGTATAATTTTGATTAACAAACAAACGCCTGCTCGCATTTACACACACAGGTACGCATGCCAATGTTTTTTTGTCAATTAAAATAAATTGCGGTGCGAAGTACTCTCGATTTCCATGTATATTGCTCCGGACATGTTCCCACTTTGTTTGTTATTGGCCCGCGCAGAATGATGGCTATAAATTTCGTAACAAGACCCGGCGTTTATTTCAAAAAGTTCGGGGAAAACTTTAGGTGAGCCTGAATGAAAAAAAAATTCGCGAAAGAAGCTGACCAGGGTGTGCGCTCGGTGCAATTAGCATTGCGCAACTGACACGCTTTACATAATTCGAATGATTTCACGTAGGTAATTATGACATTTATTTTTCGCTCCGACAAGTGCCAATGTAAACAGATCCCGTGAGGTTATTGCCTATAATGGTAACAAGGTATTTCGACGATATATCGGACATACCCATACGCGTTTTATCCATAACTATCGCGATACTTTTACCAATTTTTACAACTATGCGAATAACTGCTTTGTTGAGAACGTGCTAAAATGTATAACTACCTTGATATTTGATTAAATTTTAAAAAAATTTTGATTTTTAATTTAATAATGGTAGAAATATAAAAATTAAGGCGCGATTTTATAAATCCCATAAAACATCCTGTCGAGAAAACGTAAAATTTAATTACTTGATCGAAATAAGCACGATCAAGTTCGCGCGATAAGTGGCGCGGCGTGTGTCTGCATGTTTAAGTAGGTACCTGCCGAGTTCGGCCAGCCGCGCACCGACCCGATAAACTTGTCACGCATTCATTTGAACCGATACGCCATCAATAATCTTCTATACATCCCGCTAAATTTTCAATTATTATTATTATGCTTTCGTTTCAAGAGCCAGGAACTTTCGAGCAAAAGAAGAAGAAGAAGAAAATATACATATAATAAACTCTGACAGCGAAAGAAACTTTTTAAAAAGTGAAACTTAACGCACACTGACATCATCGTTTAATTTCACCTACCACTGTATAACAACGCGCTCGTCCTTGCACAAACATACACATCTGAAAAAACGAGAGCACGCGCGCGGTACCACAATATAAAAGCAATCCCGCAAAAGCGCATCGTCACACACACACACATACAGACGTCTCTGTTGCGCAATTAACGGCACACCGCACGTAAGTGCAGGATGTAGGTATACTTACAAAGAGCCGCCGCGCAGGAGATTGTAGGTGTAATCGTAGAGGCTGCTGCGTCCGGGCCCGTTGAGAACCAGTGCGCACTCCTCGCCGCCGGCACCGGCTTGCGATCCGTAGAGGTCCAGCGGCTGGTACTGCAGCCCACTCGCTGTACCCAGGACCAGCAGCAGCAGAAGCGCCCCGTCATTGGCAAGTCTGTGGGAGAATGCAAATTTCAGTTGAGACTTTAAACGCTCCGATCGCCGATAAATTGTAGACACACGTGTGTACGCGCAATGCCGATCGATTGCGTTGCCGTGGCGCTCTTCGTCCAGTAGTAGTACTTTTGTAAGTTTTGCGAAAGTCCAATGGGGGTGATTTACGAGTGGAGAGCGCGCCGATGGGGTTTATTTTAAAAGTGGAATATGAGGAGATTATAATTGTTGTGAATTATGGATTGTCCGCAGATTTTCATAGGCGAAGCGAAGTTGCAATATTAATTGAGCTTAATTTATGCACGGAGAGCGGAATAATAAATCTTTCCAAAAACGACGGCTCGTGAATTAACAATGTGGATGTATATTTTAATATACATATGATATATAAACATTAATAACAACGTTTTTATGGAGATGATATCGAATTTTAATAATGCAAAAGAATATAAGCTGTATTTTTGGGAAAGCTTGATTAAAAATTCGTTGAGGATATTCGAATAATTCTGGACAGTAGAGTATTAATACTTTTCGGTAGCACTTAATTATTAAATTTCATATCGCCGATGCTGTACAATATGCACGACATAAATTTTAATAAAGAACAATGCAAGCTGAAACACAAATTTAATCCAGCCGAGGATTGAGTAAGTTTTACGCAAAATATTGAAATGCGTAGGCATTTTACTTTGTTATAATATTATTGATTAATGTATATATCAAAGATTTCGCAAAGTTTTTTGATACTCGATACAATTATAACGGATCGCTGTATAAATTTAAATAATACCGCGTGTTTCCAAGCCGGTAATAAGCATCAATTATAAATTAGTTCGGAGCGAATCAATAATTACGCAAGTAGGCTAATGGATTCACGAGAGATCCAATATATACAGCTCTGCAAACAACAATAATTGATTTTTGTGCGCCGAACCTCGCAATATTCCCCCCCTGTGTATTTGTTTCAATGAATAACATAAAGAAATTACACACCAGTTCGGTGCATTTGTTTTCACGACTATACACACGTTTATATATATACATTGTATACGAGCATTGCGGCTAACTAACGCCCCGGGACATTTTTAACACGGTGGCATAAAACAAGCTGTTCGCAGTCGTTAAACCACACACGTTTTTCCACAAGACCGACTGAAATTTGACGCCGGCTGCCTCTTAAATCACCGCGGCACAGCCGAGCCTCCTTAGAATGATAAAATATGAAGTGCGAGAAGCTAAGGACTTTCTTCTCTTTCGACCGCCCCGTGCACAACCTTCGCCGTATATACCTATAGTAAATCTCCATCGAATATCGTTACATCACTCATTTCAACCACCGCGCGTGATAAGCATCGCTACATATGGGAACCCCAAGGAACCAAAACCCGTTAACGCGTTCAGCATTAGCTGGAATAAGAGATAGAGAGTTGCAGATTACCTTCACGGATAATGCACTATATACGAGTCTATACCCTCAAGCGTAATATTAATTTTTCCGAAATAATTAATGGCTCTTTCACTCGACGCCATGAACAAAACAATCCTATATTCGAAACAAGCTCTATATCGAATACACCGGTGTAAACCGCGGGCTTATTAGAGAGAAAAAAGAGCGCACGAGCGGACTCTTAATTCCCGCGCGGTGTGCAAACAAGCGCGCGCGCACGCGGCGGGGCAATTTGAAAAAAATCACGCGGCACGTTAATCGCGAGAGTCGTTCTCGCATATAGAGTGCTCTCCTGGTAACAAACTTATATATAGTATATACGCGAGTGCCGTTCCCCCGCGGGGGTAAACTCGTCTAAACGAGCCCATAAAACGCGCGCGAAATGCGTTAATATATGCCGATGCAAACGCATACATATAGCCAAGCGCATGGCAGACAAGCGGATGAGGAAATTTTTTGAAGGTAGGTCGAGGGCACGCGCGCGTGCAGCGATCGAGGGGGAGAGAGATTGTCGGGCGCCGATATACACAGCAGCAGCAGCAGCTTTCTGCATGCTCTCGATACATTTTGTGTGAGCGCGCGCTGCACGCGAGAATTACCCAGATATGTGTGACGTAACTCGCGAGCGAAAACACGCGATGAGAAGAGAGCGAGATGAGCGAAGGATCGCTCGAAAAACCGAGAGTTCGGCGAGTAGCGATTAAAAAAAAAGGAGCGAAAAAGGAGATTTCGTTGAGCGAGCTCGCACTTTCTCTGGGGCGGGTCCGGCCCTATATACCAGCATCTCTCTGGACTCGCGCCATATAATTGTGTCCTTTCACTTTCAGAACTCCATGTGTGTGAGAGTGAGTGTGCGTGAATGTGTGGGTCTCTGTCGGGCGGGCGGCTGCTTTCGTGAGCCGAAACAGGCGAGAAAAATCGAGAGACAAAGGTAGATAAAGAAAGGGGAAAAAAGTCGCGATAACGAGCCGGAGTAGTAGTGCAGCTGCTGAATTATGCGCTCGTTGAGAGGCCATTTGCACGCGAATATAAGATCGTTTAATTTGTTATGCGTGTGATATAAGGATGCGAGATTGTTGACCTCAGAAGGTTATCTCGAATCGGAGCTTGTTATATAAAAGCGAGAGATAAATGAGATGCAGGTTGATTGAGGGAATACGGGAAGAGCGTCTGTATTCGGTTATAGGATTGTTCCATTTGGTACATGCATGTGTGGACGAATGGTTTTTTATTACCGAACTTCGATTCGTAATTTTTCAAGATGCGATGGTTGATACGGTGATTGCGAAGGCTTCCGTTCGAATAGTTTTTTTCGGTACCGAACAACTAGATCGAACAATGGTATAGTGTATTGTAGATGTATATACGAACTACAAGCTTGCACCAGCGATAACAATGAGTAACATGAGTAGTATGTAAATGATTGTATCATTTTTGGTCATACCAAATCTTGTTTCACAATCGAGATTCTTGGATTATTACGCGCATAATAAATGGTCCCTCAGTGGGAAAATGAAGCGTTTCATTATTGAATGATATACACGGTTACGTCAGACTGTTATACATCTAAGCCGAATGTGATGAGAAAAAAATCGTATAAAGAAGGAATTACCTAATTCGTGATCGTATTTTTTATATACTTTTTTTTTAATATTAGCAATGTAACATAAAAATATTTAAATTTTGATACCTTAAATTTAAGAGGCATTAAAAAATACTGTTTCGTGAAGATCGTTTAACTTTAGGCGACAAATGATTTCACAATTACATATAAACACAGTGTATAAACATTTTAAAGTTTTTTTAGTGAGTACTTTTTTATTCACATTAAGGTGGAAGCTCAACATAAACAAACATATTCTGTCTCCTTTTGCTCAGAGCGACATCGATGCACGGTAAATGGATGTAGCGGCGGTGCGCTCACTTCTGTAACACTTTTGATCATATTACGGCACGCAATGTGGGTTACGTGATCTTTCTTTTTCAATTTTAAAGGTTGCCGAAAAAAGCAGGCCAATGTTGATGAAATTTAAATATAGCATTACTTTATATATACACACGCCCGTATAATGCTAAATTAATTATCTTAATTGATTACAGAAATACGTAAAAATTTTTCCATCGAGTGATTTCTGCGTCTTACTTTTGATTTCATCAAGTACGAGATCTCAGCTAATACACCGTTAAGGTAACGATACTAAAGATGAACCAGTACTAGATACAAACAAACGGGAAAAACAGCGTTCGAGAATCCCAGAAGAGGAAGGCAATTACTCAATGTCTGACGAGACGCTTCGAAAGTGCGATGCATAGCTGCAGCACGTCTTTTTTCTGCAGGAGCATAAACCGCCGAGTGAGCCGTGCTGATTGCTCGTTTTAACTTTATTAAATAATCGTAAAGTAAAACGCGTTGAATATATAATAAAACCGTTTGGCTGTCGACTTGAAAGTCAGCGCTGTGTAATAGATGTGTTGTAAGGAAATTCGTCTGGAGCGGAAGTTTAGCGAGAAGATAAATAGAGAGCAATTTTTTTATTTAAAATTGAAGGCACTGCATTTCACAAAAATTATAAACGTTTTGAAAATTAGAAAATAACTGAATTATTGTAGTATTTTAGAAACACAGGTTTCATGGTATTATCAACGTAGGTTTTACGCATTTATTATAATGTGTTCTAATAATATTTTTCAAATCATCACTTTGTTGAAAATATTTTAGAAGAGATAAGATTTTACCATGTGAAATCAACATTTCATAACTCAAAAAGTCTAGTTTCAATACTTAAAAAATGTACGGTATAAAGTGTATAAAGTTATATAACTTAATTAAATTTCACAATAAAACGTTTTCATCATGTTTATAAAATAGAGTATAATTTTTATCAAGATATGGCAATATTTAGAAACAATTATGATTGGCATTTATTGACCATCATTATTTTTTTGTAATAAATCATTTTAATTTTTTTATTAATAAATTCTTATACACATAAAAGTATAAATTGAAAATTGGTTTTCTTGTGAAAAATTAGAAGTGCATTATAAAATTAAGAAGATAATTTTATATCTTTAACCTAAAAAATTTTTTTTTATTGATTTAATAATTACCACATTATGAAATAAATTTATATATTTTATAATAATATAGTTTAAACATTTTTGTAATTTAACGAATATTTAATTAAAAAATTATTGACGATGGAATATTCAACAATATCTCATATCTCCGCATAGACTGCAGTGTAATTGAACATACCGCAAATTTAATGTCTGTATCCTTGGTGTCCACGTAATTACCATCATGGTTTGTGGAACAAACCGGCCTTTACGATATATTTTATAATTAAACGCTAAACACTAGCATCGTTGTTAATATTGTCACAAGTAAAATCATTATTCGAAGAAAAAAAGTACTTGTTCTTCTTAAATGAATAAATTAAAAAACGAAAGTTGTAGAACGACATGTGAAATACATTTCATAATCCACTTTTCTAAATCTTGCTTTTAAAATTTTTTATTACTCCTGTTTTTCGCGCCATTCTTAATTCGACTACTTTTACCGGTATGGATAGCAAAAAATGGAAGCTAAAATCAATGCTTTTCATTCATGATTGTGAAGAAATTGCATTCGCAGCTCGATATCCTTATACCACGCTGAGTAGGTATGTATCGATTTATAACGCTCGAATGTAACATATACGACTAGCTTTTCTTACAAATCAAGATCATGAATTTTAAATACTAAAGTTTTATTTCAACACCCGTGCCAGTTCAATATTAAAATTTAAGATTTTACATCACTAACTTAATAAATAATGCACAATTTTTCTCGTATACTGTATTGAATTTATTAACATTTGTTTACACGTGTCAACATGATGCAGAAACATTGTTGAATCATTCTTTTCAAAAGCAATATTATTACTTATTTTATTTTATTCAGTCAATGTAGGTAGAAGAATTAATATATTATTTTTAGGAATATTTTATGATTTATGATTTAAAAAATACTGCAAAAATTAATATTTATTGCAGGAATATAAAATAAACGTAATTTTGCAACCTTAATGCTCATATCAGCTGATAGGAATTTTAACATATAACTTTATATCTTATCGTCAATCCCAAACAGACAATTTCATTCGTACACAGAGAAAAATTCTTGTAAAAATTACCATAGCAGATTCAACAACTCCAAAAATTACTAGACTTTCTGACAAATTTTGTTAAAATATATAGAAAAAAATTTGCTACACTTTTTGTAAGATTCACCAAAATATAATTACCGCTGAAGTCATTTAAACAAAAATAAAAAAACCTTAACCTGAAATAAAAAACATATAGATTAAACGTACCTATTCCTCATGCTGCCAACGATTCTCCCAAACAGAATCAAGCAAAGCCACACGTCCACGTTCCTTCACTTCTCTCCTCGTCGAGAGTTCGCACAGAAAAAAAAGACCGCAAAAATTCAAGACTGCTAAAACTCGCCACGACTGAGAGAGCAAAAGCCCCCGATATCTCAGGGGACACTCGCGACTAGACTCTCGCACTCGATCGACTTCCCCGTGTATTATACCGAGTGCGTGTGTGCACGCGCGCTCTATAGACCGCTCTTGATAGAGCCGGCCCGTTTACTGAACTGAAAACACGCGCAGCCTCTCTATCACCTTTTCTCTCTCCGCGTTTGCGCTTCGACGTCGAGCCAGGTCGAGGCGTCACTGCGACGTTTCCTGTCGGACGCTTGAGGCCCAACGGTGTCCCGGGGACCGACGGGGATAGCCTTCTCTGCGCGCGCACAGGGTGGTGGAGGTAACGTGCGAGAGCGCGCAAAGTGAGAGGGCGCGAACGAGAAAAAGGGAGATACGCGAGTGTGTGAATAAGAGAGAGAGAGAGAGGGAGAGAGAGACGGCAGTAGCGACTTCCGAAAAGTCAAGAGTAAAAGTAATTTGGGTGTTATAGAGAGGGAAGCCTGATGCTTCTGGGGATCTCCGCGAGGACGCGGACGAGCCAGAGAAGAGGGGGAGAGTCTGTACCAAAAGGCTATGGGCATATGGAATCTTTGAGACAACGAGATATATGTGTGTGAATGTGTGGTTGAGACGGGCCAAGGTACTTTTGGTCAGTGTGCTCGATTTTTGGGGGCTCGGCAGCCGATATGCATAATACTTTGGAATTTTGTATCTGGCCTCATCAATATCTCGTATAGATGTTATATTGTTTTTGTTTTCTTTGTAATTTGCTGATGAAATAGCAAAAGTTAGGGGACGGCGGGCGGAAGAAAGAGCGTTCAAGGATATAGGCGTATAAAAAAAAATTTCACTTTTAACATTCATCTAGTTATGATAATATCCTATAATAAAGGCAACAATTGTGCGAAAGATTGCTATCTTTCACGAAGAATCTGGAACGTTTCATTTTTTGTTTCTTTTCAAAATTTTTTTTAATATTTTTCCCAATTAGCGGCAAAAGCTCTGAAATCTAATATTTCATCGATCTAACGAGGCGACTTAATTGTTGATACTTTCTACTTGTTTCCTTTTATATATTTATGTCTTAGTTCTCTTATTAGAATGTTGTTTTTCCATTTTCTAGCTGCTGACTACTACTGCAATACATGCGCAATTACTTCGATAAAATTGGGTAACGCGGCCTTTTTTTTCATCTTAATGTCGCAACCAAATGTGCGATTTGCAACAAGTATAAAGAATTAATTGTCTTTGAAAAGATAAATGGCAAAAAAATGAGTTTTGAAATTTCGATCGAATCGAGACGATTATTAAATTTTAAAAAGTGTCATTTAGAAAAAAAAAGGAATTAAATTAGGTCGTGAGAACCAGGGAATGAACGGATTAACCTGAATTGGAGTTTAATAAACATGCAACACGCTTAGGCGTTTTTGACAGACAGTTATTAATAGAAAGAAAAGTCAACCCTTTAGCACTTGAATTCAGATACCGTTGAATGAGATGTGAGAGTCATTCTGGCGTAGCGTACAATCATCATTATTCTTTGCACTCGAACGGATTTCATTTTTTTTTTTGCCCGCTAATCAATCATATATACGTGTGACCAAAAAAAAAATTTATATGTTTGGTTAAAGTTTATTCGAATTTCACGAAACAACAATAAAAACGGATATTGTATTATAAATCAATGACTGATATTAAAATACAATAAACACTTGTTCTCACATCATCCAAACCTCTAAATATATACGTATGCATGATTTCATTTTTTACGATCCCTTTCTCTCCTAATTAGGGCAATTAATTCGCAACAAAAAATAAATTGGTGGAAATCTCATATACCGTACGAAACAAAGCACCTGCCCGTACACACACTCATCTCGTACGAAAGAAAAAAAAAATAACATGTAAATTCTTATCCTCCGCGTTACAATTCATATTCCACGCGGTGGACTTATGCGAAAAAAAAACCGAGACCTGGAATGCGCGCGTTACATGAGCTGTCGGGAGAAAGAAAGCCTAATTCTCACTCCCGCGCTGCGTACATACGAATTGGATTCGTAAGCGCGGCGGCCCCGTTTCATTTTTTTCCTCTCTCTCTCACTCTTCTCAAGTGAGCGCGAGCGCGCGTGATATAATGAATGGGATGGATGTGTTTTTTTCTGCTCGCTCGCGCTGGCGATTAGACGGCAAGTCCTACTCGCGTATAAAGCGATCGGAGATTTCAATGCGGCAGCGACGGCGAAGAGCGCTTCGGGAGATTTGCGACCGATCGATTTTCTGAGTTACGCGAGAGATCGGATCGAGAAGCGCGTGCGCGCGAGCGTATATTTATGTATAACGTTTATACGCACGAAGCTCGCATTGTGTCCGGGTATATATATCGGCCGATTGTATCTTCGCGAGAGATATCGCGATGAGTGTGCGAAAAAAAAACGAGAAAGAGAGAGGGAGAGAGAGGTAGTTCTAATGCGTTGGCCAATTGATTAACAGGACGTGTCTATTAAATTGCAATAGGAATTGCTCGCGATATTTCGTAAAAGCGGTTTTGTTTTATTACAGATTCGTATAATCAATCTCTTGATAAAAATTCGCACAGATTTATTCAGAAATGATATATTTCATGTCATTTTTACGCAACGTTTCATATAATTTTTTTTCTTCTTTCGTATGGGTACAAATCAAAACTGAAACATAGACCATTAGCTAAAAAGAAAAACATTAAAACATTAAAATTTATTGTATCATAGATCAATGAGATTCCAATTATTGTGGAACATTGCTCGATTGACATGTGTTATAATAAATGTCGTTTACAAAACCGCCTTGAACATTTAATGACGCCAAATATTGACAACTTTCAATTCGTTGGGAAAACAACTTTTTATTGTGTGACGTTAACACTTCGATTTTGGTGTATTTGTTAAATAATTTTGCTAACAACAAAAAACATATAAAAAAAATATTTTTAAAATAATAAATAACTATTTAACAGTTTACTTGATAAATTTTAATTCAATCTCATACAAATTTTTGCAATATTAATATAATTAAGTTAAGGAAACGCTCATTGTATATAAAATCTTTTAACTATGCTCCTGTTCAAGTTATTTTTAGCTGCTGAAATATTCATTTATGCATGAAATCATTAAATTGATTAGTAATCTCTTTTGAAAGCTAATAAGTTCAATAATTCATGCTATCATTTTGTAAGAAATAACTATCTTACAAAATTTTAATTATTTGGGCTTACTGTATTTGTTGTGATTAATATTTTAAATAATAGTCTTAAATTATCTACTTAAAAATACTTATTCACCATAAAATGTGCTTTTTTATATTGGAATAGAAATAAATAATTATCAAGATCAAACTTTATAATATCCAGTTAAATTGTCAAATAAATAAAGTTTCATAAATAGTAATTATCAAAAAATTAGAATAGTATAAATTCGTTCATTTAGCTCAATTATATGAAATTAAATTTCTTTTAAGTACTGAGAGAATTGCTATTGCAACATTAAGTATTATCGTATAATCGGTATAGTAGTTTCATATTCGTATGGTGTGCGTATGTTTTAGCCATTTCACAGTGGCAGGCATTTTACTTTAAGTAGTCTGAAACCGGAAATTAGTGAGATTCTATCATAACGAGAAATCTTAATAACTGTTGTCATATATAATTAGCTTTACCCACTTTATAATACACATTGTAAAAAGATACAGTATGACCTATACAAAAATATATTACTTCTTGATCAAACTATTTGTATTTCCATGCATGTTCAAATTCGGGTAATCGTTAGTAATAAATAATTTCTCCCAAGAACTGAGACATTTTATTTAAATAAATTTAATAAATCTAAAAATTATATTATATATAATAAGATAAAGATGAATGTAGGTCTATGTTATCTTCCTATGATATTTTTTGCGTTCCTTATACATATTTAAGTAGCTTTAAAATCGTAAAATAAATTTTCACTTAGAAATCGTTTTTTGATTTATAACCGTGACACATATTTGCCATTATTTTACTTTAATTTTGAGACTAATCCAAGGTAACTCTAAAAGTTCCATTATTAAATTTTGTCTTCATCATTTATGTATAAAATATTGAATTTTCTTTTTAAAGTTTTTTGGAATTACAATATTACATAAAGAAAATTTTCAATTTTCGTTACGATGTACGACTATACTGCGTGAAGTCAGCAGAAACTAAAACCGTGGGAAAAGATCATTTTGAAATTTTTGAAATCTATACCTATAACATAGATACACTTTCGAATCTCTAAAGTTTATATATCCGGATTAGGTCTATATATAACATTCGGTTTATGGTTGCCATAAAAATGCTTTCTTGATATTCTGCATCGAAAAAATGCTTCTTACAATTTTCCCCCCTTCTTATCTGTTTCAAAATATTAATTAAAAACTCTTGTACAAATGTAACGAATTCGTGTCTCAATTTTTCTGTATCAAACGTAATCCCAATCAAATTAGGCATTCTAAGCTTTCCAACGTTCCAAATTTTCTGAAGTAACCGTTTACAGCATTTAAGCCCTAATTAATTTCAACGATTTCCAAACCAAAAATAACATAAAATCATCCAGCATGATCATCCGCATCCCAAAACACCAACAAAACAATATCCGCATATAATTTCTCCTATAATATAAATCGAAATTCGCTCGCGCCGGGCCGCTTTACATCCATCCTCTCCAAAGTCCCGAGGACAATTCGCCGAACTTTCGAAAGCCGCTCGCGCTCTCCCCATCGTCGGCGGCGCTCTAAATCATAAAACACGCACCGCGCGCGCTAAGAAAAAACTCGGCTCGCGAAATTCCTATCTTTGAATCGCGAAAGCGCCGCGCCACGAGAGAGAGAGAGAGAGAGAGAGAGAGAGACCGGTAAGTGAGTAACCGTCATGCGCGCGCTCCATACTGCACCCCTCCTAATTCAGCGACACACGCGAAGTATCATAAAGCACATTCCGGCCCACGCTTGCCGCGCGTAAACATCTCCATAAAGACGCGCGCGCATGCAGTTCTCTCTAGCCGGGGGATATAGGAGAAAGAGAGCGCAACACGTGGCTGCAATTATCTCGCGCGAGCGTGCCACGCGTCGTCGTCGAGACTTCCATAGAGCGCGCATGATGTAATCCTCCCCTAGCGTAACACACGTAACGTAATGATTCCTCGTGACTCCCGAGCTGTATCGGCTGGCTCACCGACCCTGATCGCTATGAGCTCTATGCGCTCGAGCTCGCGCTGCATTCTGCCTTACAAAGATTAACTTTCGCCTCGTCACATGAGTTTTGCGCAACGCGAGCAGCCCGGCAGAGAGATACCGTTCCCAGCGGTAGTACTACTTGTTGTTGTTGTAGTAGTAGCGCGCGAGGCTTGCGGTGCGTCTATATAGCTCCGGCTCCCTTTAGGCTTTATCTTTAGCGCCGAGCGCCTTCTCGCTCAGCTCCTTTATCTCTTTTACGATGCTCGAAAAATTGAGCGCGAGTTGCGGTGGCGGCGGTGGTACCGTAGGTGGTGGTGGTGGTAGGTTGTAAAAAGCGAGAATGGATGTATGGATCGACGGAGATTGCGCGTTTTGCGAGTATAATGCGTTGCCGAGCGGCGCGCGGAGAGGTGTGCGAGTGGAAGACGCGGTTAAACTCGCCGTTGAGAGGGGAAATGGAGCAGTTGTCGTGCGGCACAGTTCGATATAGGATGTAGCGTTTGCTGTTTACACTCTATTATTTGCAACAGCTTGTAGTATTATTGTATTTCATTTTTTTCGACGCTGGTTAAATCGAATAAATGATTTTTTTCGCGTTGAAAAATATTTGGAGTTTCTGCTATGAATGTAATGAAAAAAAGTCTTTTGAAATTACTATTTAAACCTTACTAATAAAACTTATTAGTTTAAATAATAAGCAACAAATATCGAAACCGTTATTTTCTTCAGATGGTAGAAATATTTCAAAATTATTACAATTGTTTGTTTGTTATTTTTCTAGCATTCCGATTTCATTGATCAGTGAACTAACAATCCGCTTACCCTTTCAAATACTATTTTGCAATAAAAATGCTGATTACTGTCATAAAACCAGCCATCAAGTTAGTAAAATGTGTTTATTTGCAATTGTTTTACAACGAAACATGCTTATGTATGACTGTATTTATCTTCTACTGTTAAGTTAAATATTAATAAAATAGCGAAAGTCGTTGTTGATAAAAAATCATTCAATTTATTTTCTTTTTTCCATAGAATGAAGTTTTGAAAAATATGATAGTTTATTGCTGTGATGTAAGTATTATAAGTTAGTATTCAAGAAAATGTTGTATCTATATTTTTTATAATTATTATTGTTATTAAGGAAATATGTTTGATAAGAAATTATACAAAATAACATTGAATATTTATAGTATAAGGTGCCTGAGAAATAAAAATAATATGAAAGCGCATACCTTTATGCGTTATGAATTAAACGTAGTTGTTGAACTTTTTTTAAAAAACTACGTAACTCTGTCTGTTTTTGTTTCGTGTCGCACGTGCAGAGAAACGAATACTTAATACACATGTATTCAATTTTAAAAAACCTGTTTTCCGCTCTTTACTTTGTATTATAGCAACAATATTATGTTGTAACTGTATATAGCAAGGACGAATTGAATGCAGAAATTTCATTTTTCTTTTTGGTTTTTTACGATTTATTTAAAATATACATTTCGACTAAAAATTTCTATTATGACATAAGAAAAGGAACCTAGGTATCTGTAGGTAAACTTACTAACGTTTAAAGACGTTATTATCTACTTCGTTTCTTGCCGCTATTTCCCTTAACCATTTCTTCTATGTCTCGTTCTAGCTAACTTATTTAAAAGTGGAAATCTGTGTTTTCCCAGTGTACGCGAGTCACGAGCTCTGTTCGGCCGATGTAGAAAAACAACGCCTAAGATGGAAAGACAACTGTTTAAAACAAGTGGATGTTTTAGCGGCGAATTCAATTATATATAACGTGTGCTTTATTTGCTAGACAAGGGGAATATGAATTAAAGATCAATTTGTTTTAATTAGTGCGGCCGCGCCGTGTGTACATTGATTATCTAGGTGTTGACGCGACGCACAATCAATGTTCAATAAACGTAGTCCGACCGAAACGAAAATATATGCAAATTTAATTAGCGCTATTTCTATGTCATAAAATGTTTCTAGTCAATTTTTAGTAAATTTAATACATTCAATAGGATAATTAATACAACGTAACAATCCTCACTTGTATAAAAACTGTATGATTTTCTCGTTGTTAATTTGCGATGTGTTTAGACAATTTGTAATGATTAGAGACTCACGAAACTTGTTTGTAAAGAGTATTAAGGAAGTTGCAATAAATATTGTCAAGTAACTTCCTTAAGCTATTGATGGTTTAAAAATCTCCATCAATTAGCCATTGATTCAAACGAGCAAATTTGTGTATAAATAATCGTTTCGTTTATTAAAAGGTTGTTGCAAAGTCTTCGACGTATAGTGCAAGATAAATACGTTGCAATTAAAAAACGCCGCCTTTACAGTCACGACATAAATAATTATAATTTTAAAAGACTTGATTTATTCCCGATCTACTTTCATTTCGTCGTCTCCTTGTCGCTGCAATTTATTATATACTTTAAATTTAATTGTGCAACAGGTTATTTTCTAACGACGATTTTAGCGTCGTGTACGCGCCGGGACCAGTCAAAAACAGCTACAGCACATTAACTACGCTTTATGGACCGACTGATCACGTACAATCGCCTTTCATTTATCAGCAACTTTTTGTCCGAATCTCAAAGAGTTAACACGCTTGATCGTGCCATAAAAGACTGTAATTTAAGCAAAAGTAGCTGTTATGCCTCCTTATTATTTCTAGCACTTATCATAATAATCAGCTTTTTTTTCCAAACATTATATTTTAAAACTCTATGTTCCCGCGCGTTCGATGAAAATTTTATGACTTTATACACACGGCTACTTAAGTAAGCAATAACAAAATATTACACCAATGAAATTATGACCCTTCGCGTTTATATACACTTTTAGAAACTTAATATATAATAGAAAATATTCAACTACTGAAAACGAGGGCAACCTAAATAGTATATACAGCGGCGATCACCACTAAATTATTATTAATACTTATCGCACGATTCGAATCGAGCTCTCGCGCTTCACTCTCGCGCAGAGACGACTTAATCCGATAAATAAAGCTCCGACGATCGTATCTTGCGTAATTTACGCTCGCGCGCAGCCCTAAATATATTAATGACTCCCCAACTGTCACACCTTGCATTGCCGCTATTAATCGAGTCGCGCTTTACACGCGAATGAGCGACAGCGGTGACGAGGTCGTTTGCATGAAATCATCCTTAATAAGGCGCGCGCAGTTCTCGCGCAGCTGATTTATCTTCTCCGCACGCGTGCCGCGCATAATGCGGGACTCTCTTTCGCGCGGGCGTAAAATTCACGCGCAGGCATACGCTTTACAATGCCCGTAATTCATATACGTACGCCGTAGCATATACGAACTCATGACTATATTTATGCTCATGGCTCCTGTTGCCTCACCTGTGTATTAGACGGCGTTAAATATACGGGCCCGGGCTTTTCACCTTTAATTGCCTATCTCCCGGGGGAGAAGAAAAAAGTCCCGGCGAGGTGTTCGAGGAAATATTCAATATGGGGATTATAAAGTTATTGAGATTTCTTGGGTGTGTATAACGTGGCTTATATTGCGCTGTTTTATTTTTCGATACTACTATGCTCGTGTTTGGACTGTACGGTAATAAATTGCCGATATATGCCGGTTGCAGAGTGTTAATCCGCGGATCGATAAGACTTGGGAAACGTCATATCGAGTGTGAGAATGCGATTGAAATATTGAGAAGTTCTGTAAAATATCGAGCGCTTTAATTTTTTTTTTTTATGTGTATCGAGTTCTCGGGTCGATTGGACAGCTGCTGGTATTGAAATTAAAATATTTATTGGGGAAGATGTAGCTCTGCGTTGTGCTAAATACTGTAGTTGAGTAGACTGAACCTGTGTATATATCGAACCAGTCGTAAAATGTTGGTATGAAATCAATTGCCCGGCTAAATGCCATACATTTTTCTAACAGATAGCCGTTTATTTTACAATATTGACGTGTGAACTTGAACTACGTATTTTTTTTGTTTGTTCAAGTTTCTGCGATTAGGAAATTTTTATCTAGGCTTTAAGGAGGCTATGTATTTCATGGAAACTTTGTTTTCTTTCAGGTTTTGTGAGAGAATTTAAATTTAGTTTCTTTTGTTTGTCACTTATCGTATAACGATTTTTTCTTTTCCCCCTGACACGTATACATTTAGCACAATTAACTTAATTATAGATATTAAATGTTTTCTGCGACTGTATAAGATTAGGTACTTTCCTTAGAATTTTAGCCAGCCATATAATAACTCATGTTTCAAAATTATGTGTGTTCGAATTAATGCGGCCATGAGAATAGAATACGATTATACGTGCAAAAATGAAAAGAAGGAAACAAAAGTAAAAGTAAGTAAAAGTTATACATCTTTACAATTGATCCTAGACATACATCTCTTACTTATTACCGTTAAAAACGCTGAGAAAAAACCTACGAAATATATATAATCGACGCCATTTGATATAATCCGAAATCCATCTAATTCGGGCACCACGCTAATCCTTTCACGCGAATTCCATTAAATAATCCTTCCCACACTATACACCACGGCATCCTTTGCATCGATAACAGCAGCGCTAAAAGTAGCGCATGCACGCACATATATATGCGAGAGAAAGGCGTATATAGTTGTCGTCATTGTCGATTTTTTCCGCGGTCGGCGATCGTCACTCACGCGCGCCCGCACGAGCGTAAACGACGGCCTTGCCGAGACGGAGCATGAGAAAGTGCACGCACACACGCATGTATAATATGCATCTCTCTCTCTTGGGCGCGTGCCGAAATGAACTATCGGCGCGGAAGGTGATTCCTAGGCGTCTCAAGGCTACATGCCGGCGAAGGTTGACCTTTGAGAAAACGCGCCGGGTTCACCATACGGGCATACGGATATATAGGTATGGTATGCGCACGCGTGCGTATGCTACTGCCTGCATTGTTTTTGAGGTAGAAGGATATAGGTATATAATACACGTATGAGAGCAAGCGTATATGCGTACGCATGCACGTGTTTATATGGGGAGGTTGGTTCTCGCACGCTGGCGAACGATAAGCCGAGTAAAATGCAGCCTTCGAACTTTATGGGCGTAGTATATGCCTACTTAAAGATTTGGGCTACTAATAGGGAACGGCGTCCAAGTGTGTAATTTACGCGGCGAAAAAAAAGGAGTCGCCGGTTAATGAGTGATTTTCATAATCGCAGAATGTGACGAAATGCGTATGCGCGGCCCGAGAGGTGAAAATGCGTCCGTACGGCGCGGCTCTCGTAATTAAATACAATTAAAGCGTTAAGGCATTTGTACGCTCGAAAAGACGGCGCGCGCGCGCGCGCGCATACGTGTATATAGCGCATGCGGCGCGCATTAGAAATGGTTTCCGTTACAGAGCGCAAAACACACGCTAGAGCGTGAAATGGAGGCATTTATCCCTTGTAGCCAGCACGAGGCTAATTAAAGGTAAAATTTTTCCGTACTTCGTGCATCGCATAAGAGATTTTCGTCTTAATAATAACGGGCGCATGCGACCCTCCGATACGTTTCCTTACATATGCGAACAAAACTGTTCATTGATTTTTTCGCAAAAGTGCAGTATAGGTAGAGGTAATTTAATTATTCTTTGAATTGTAGAAAACGTTCCCTCGGGGAGAATTCAATCAAGGCCCGATTAAAGGCTGAAAAAATAGGCAGCATTTCGCTACACATGCAGTCAATTTCTTTAACGACTGAGTCACGAGGTTCCGAGATGTAAGGGAATGAATATTTTCTTACTAGTTACGCCAGTATAAGTGTTCAACTAGTTTTTCAATTTCTGCTGAAATGAAGTGCAGTCAGCAAATGACCAGCTTAAAGAATAAATATAGGAGCGAAGGTAGTGGTATTTGATTACGTTTATTCATGTAAGAAAGCACGTGCAGCATATTGCTTATAGATGCAACACGCTTTTAATATGTGGAAAGTAATTTTAATGTTTAACGAAGTATAAATAAATATTATGCAATATGAAGCAAAAGTATATTCATTCAAGAATATTGAAAACTTTTCATTGTAATTTTTCGAACAGATGTGTAAGCTTTAATGCGGACATAAAAATGTAATTGTAAAATCATGACTCATTCATACGAAGAGATTGAGAATATGTAAATAATATACAATCATCCCATCAACGTTAACTCTCTTTTGTGATTTTGCAATGATAACAGTAAATATTGAAAATTTGTTTCTGTTATTCCTAAATACTTTTTTATTAAAAGAATAAAGTCTGCACACCTTGTGAAACACCCACGAGTCCAAAAAAACTACGATTATTCATATAGACGATTTCATGGAATAAAATATGAAAAAAACACACGAACAATCATTAAAAAAAAAAAGAAAAAAGAAAGAAGAATAACAATCCCGGTAAAGGAATGTACGTTACAAAAGATTCCCAGCAGCATATTTATACACGGCCGAGGCAAAAAAGGGGCCACTTACGCGTGCGCGTGGCCGCATCGAAATCCCAAGCAATTTTTTTTCCCGCCTGCCGCGCGCGCTTTCACTTGTCCGCGTGCGAAAATCGATCGATCGCCAATCGATCTCTTATGTCTGTCTGCGGTGCCTACGGACTTAGGAGGGCCGATGACGCGAGCCAACCCGCGGGCACGTACACCCAGAAGGAAGCGAGCTCTCTCGCGCGTCGGCGTGTATATAGAGAGATAAAACGCTCGCCTGTACATGCCGCTGCTGCTGCAGGCGGATGCGAGGAACCAGTTTGCGAAAGTGAGAGCACGTGGAACGCCCGCGACTAGAGTCACATGAGCCCGCGCGCGTCGATCGTCGCCGACAAGGACGAGAATAAGGAAGCGTAGCTGGAAAAATTGAGAAAGAGAGATAATGCACGTGGATATGAGTTCGTTGTTTGTAACGAAAAGTTTCTTGGTGTGTGTATATATATATGACCGGTTGGAGGTGCGCGTTCGTGCGAGCAAGGGGTTTATTTTAAGCGCGCAATGTAACGAGTAATAAGAGCGCGAGCACGCGGCTGCTGAAATTATTCAATCGTGTGAAAATAAGTATATAATGCACTAGATGCTTATGCAACTGGCGCTTTGTTGTGCGTATAGACAGATAACCGCAAATGATATACCGTAATATATATATAAATTGGAAACAGGAACTTGGTGATTTAAAATGTTTTTGTTTTTCTTTTTTTTAACGTCTTTTAATTGCGTCAGACAGGAATTGTATTTTTGAATTAGCGTAAAAATATGGATTAGAAAAAAATATATTGTAAATTATCGTGGATGATGTCTTCATTTTTAAATTATTTAATTTCTAAGTGCACCGCATCAAGGAAGTGAATGGCAAATCAGTTACGACGGTTTTGAAACACTTTTTCTAATAATTGAAACACAAGAAAGTTGACTTCAAATTCACCTGAGACTAATCCAGTGTAAACGATTTTAAAACTCTCACTTTAATTACAGCTGGCCTCTCGTTTTTTTCGGGTTATGCTGCGCTTTCCGGTCACGTACTCATTCCCAAACGGCCAATTATCTCTCTTATTCTAACACTTTTACGTAAAGTATAAAAAACGAGGAATCCAGTAGAGTAGTTTTTTTTTTATTTTCTTTCTAAAATTATAATGATCGAAGTTTTACCGAAGCACATGCATACAAGGACCAAGACAATATTTTGGTTCGAAGTAAATGATCGGCTTCATGGTCATAATTCATAGCATTCATAATATGCGGCTTTCGTTCCTTTGCATATCTAGATCCAAATGAGATTATCTATGCAAATAGACCTCGTAAACAATAAACAAAAAGCTACCTTCGAACCTTGGCTATGGTGATCGATAACCACGTAACTATACGAATGAGTGTCGAAATGATATGCCGAAACTGAAGCACTGTCAAGTTCCCAGTATACCTCATCTGCATTCAAGCTTTATTTCCTCTTATTTTACCATTCAATGCTAAATACAACTAATACGTTTATTATTATTAAGTGGCTTGGAAAAAAAATTCAGAAATATGAAAAAAAAATTGCTCGCTCTTACGTTATAATGACAGCGATCATATGCTGTCTTAACCCTTGCAAAAAATATCCGTAAAAAAACCAAACCACGACCCCACGAATCGTTTAACGACGTAGGCGTGCCGAAAACGATCGCTCTCTTTAATCCTGCCGACAAAACAACAAGGGCCAGACAACAACAACAAGCCGCGCGAGAAAAGAAACACCGCGACAGATGAGTATACGCGGTAAAAGTGCGTGCGAGAAGAGATCAGCCGTCGCGACGAGCGCGTCGACCCAGTTTTTTCGAGTCGCATGGCCCGCTGCCGTTACACCGCGAGAGATTACCTAATGCGCAGAACTCGCTCGCGCTTGATATAATACACATATCGCGCAGACCCGCAGGCTAATAAGCTCGCGCGCGGACGATATTCAAGGTAGCGCCTGCGTCTGCACTAGCCCCGAGCTATGCGTACGCGCGCTTAATTTCTCTCGCGAATGCGGTACGCGCGACGAGTAACGAAAAAATGAGACGCGAAAAAAGTAGGTGGCGCGTGTATAGAGAACCGGGCATATCATGCGCGCGCGAAAGTCCACTGGGTACGTCGGAGTGGAACGTATATTACACGACGTATCGTTTCGCATTTGTGTATGCTATATACCTGCCGAACCCGTGACCAACGCCCTCTTATAATCAAGATTCGTCGCCAGGGAGACGTTAAACGCGGGTGCGTGGGTGTAGGAGTCGGCAGAGAGCGACCACGGAGGGGAGCCGTAATGGCCGCGAATTACGCGCGCCGGCGCGCGTATAATGCTGACCGAATCATGTCGTAACCATTTCATTTGTTGTTGCGAAAATAATGGGACGCGCGATGCTTGTCAATTAACGACGATAATGGATATACCTTGCGCGGCTGGGCCAAGCTCGCTGATATACCGGTTTTTGTCCTCATCCTATTCTATACTCGCAGTTGGCTGATTGTATTTTATTAAGAGCGTGGCGCTGTAGAGGGGATCGTGCCAGTTTGGTAAATCGTTGACAAGAAGAGGATAATGAGGTTGTTTAGCTTTTTTAAGTAGCAATAGTGTTATTGGTTTCTTTTGAGACTCCTCACTGAGAAAGATATCGTAGGAAAATAAACACTAAAGATCTAAGAAAATTACTATATTTTATAGCAAAAATGGGATAGAAATCAAATTGTCGATACTTTGCTAACTTATGTAGTAATTATTTTAGTCGCGCTAAAGCTTTAAAAAAAATTTACCGTGGTTGTATTCGAACCAAGGATTCGCTTCGCTCGTGCGAAAAACGTCTCATGCGGTAAATAATCACCTTTCAAACCCGTATTATAATACTATTAATAGTCCAGTAAATCTAGCTTTTAACCCACGACAAACTGCAACAAAAACGATTTTCTTTTAAATCGTAAAAAAATCGTCCTTGTTGCAATTTATTGTGGGTTTTGACCTTTTTTCACGTAGATTTACTGGACTATAAAGTTTAGGTACTAATAGGGATCCGTATTGGTAAAAGATATAAGTTATACTGGTTTGTTACAACATCTTTTTATTTTACAGCGAATTATAGATATAATTATTAAATCAATTACAAAGATCTTAAATTCTTTGATAGAAATAAGATGAACGAATAAGAGAATTAATGGATTGACCAGAATGTCTTTTTTATCTTTTAGTTGGTCAAAGTTAGTCAGAACCAGGAGAGTACTAGAATTCATCAAGTATTAATTATTAACAGGAGGAGCAGGACTAGAAGGATTACCAGGAGGAGCAGGACTAGAAGGATTACCAGGAGGAGCAGGACTAGAAGGATTACCAGGAGGAGCAGGACTAG
>JAPYZO010002464.1:0-14649 GCA_030522905.1 Torymus flavipes | reverse complement strand
AGTCGTAGTTCTCGTTATTTCGAATACCCGAACTAATTGGCACGTATTTTTCGACAAGTAAACTTGGCACGGATAGCAACTCTTCACGTACCATTTTCCATATTATCCGACTACCGGCGACTCTCCAACCAAAGCTTGCCTTCCGTTCACCATCGCATTTATGCATCTCGCCTGACAGCCAACACAACCAGCCCATCCATGTGAAAGACGCGCCCGTGCGCGTGTGTGCGTGCGTCCATATAGGTATGCGTTAGTCGTGGGGCACGCGATAAGGGTACGAGAGCAGAGAGAGAGAGAGAGAGAGAGAGAGAGAGAGAGAGAGAGAGAGAGCCAAAAAATATAGCCCTATATTTATCGCGCCGCACACGCAGACCTCGAGGCGCGACCGATTCATCTTTGCGCGTTCGGATTTATAGAAACGAGGTATCGGAGCATTTTGTTTCCACGCTCACACACGTGGCCCCAGAGATTGAGTAGCGAGCTTTTTGCTAGGCTATAAAAAAGTCATTTTCAACCGAAAAGAGATTTCTAAGTAATGTGAATTGCATTCAGAGTATACTGCATTTTTCCGAGATTGTAAAAGTCTTTATTAAAGCAAATATTTGCATTGAGAGGATTCTGGAAACCAAACATAACTTTTACAATCCAAAATATTTCTACGTTGTCCATTTCGGAGAATTCATTCCAAAAAATCAATGATATATTTTTGTCATGGGTGATTTCTCAGAATTAGTCGTAATAATTGGACTCCACATATCACTTTGATCTTCCTGTCACTTCGCATTTAATCCTAGTTTACTCGCGGACGAACTCGAATGCCAATGATTTTCGCAATACCTCCGACAGGTAGATATAGATATAGATATAATCATAAGTACGATTCATATATACATGTGCGGCCTAGCGGAATCGGCTTAGAGTCGCTCAAAAGACCCTGATTGAAACATCATATAGGTATTGCACGCCTATGTAAAATCCATAGGGATGGTTCTCATCAGACACATTTCACTTTTCATGTAGAGAAATAAGTATTTCTGTCATTCATTTGGAATCTATATTTCAGTTAAAATACGTAAATAGCACGAAACGGTTAACGCGCCCGTTGAAACAAAGATAATACGTCACCACTTTGAAAAGACTGAGGAGACAGCTGATACTTTCCAAGAATACGGAAATAGACATATCCATTATTCGTCAAGTTGTATGATATTTGTAGGATAATTGTAGGATATTTTTTTTAGATAAACTAGAATAATTGATATATCATTGTATCTTCCGTGTACTTTTAATTGTCGATAGTTGTTATGCAATCAATACAAATGGTTATTTGAATATGTTAATTATACCATAATTTATACGTTTAATATTCCCCATGGGCAATGTAAATCCATATTTATTCTATTAGTTTTTAATGATACACTGTTAACAAGATAATAAATCAAACATCGAATCAATTAAAGATTATCACGATTTTATCAACGCAATCGCTGAACGCTTTTATTTATTGTTTGAAAAAAAGTAATGTAAATATTTATAACACGTTTTTAGTACATCAACACAAAATTTAAAAAACATGTATTTTTATAACTTTTATTTATTTATTGAGACCAGAGTAAAGTACAAATGAATTACAAATGATGTATCCATTGAACATAACTTACATTACTAACGTAATCCAGCAGAGGATAACATTTCCTGTGCGCTGGTCCGGTACACTTAAATACTTAAAACTAGAAACTTAAAATTAGAGTACAATTATTGTATTGTCTGTGAACACTTTATAAAAACCGCTACGGGAAATCTATTCAAATGAAGCATAATCGCATAGAAAAGCAGCTCATTTAGCTGCAACTGTGATTACAATGTTCGAGGAAACTACGTCATTCTTCACAAGCGGGGTTACCTTGGCACCTCAAATTGCATAGCCTGCTCGTGAGCGCCAAGAGCAATCATATGTAAGCGGCTTAATTTCGAAAGCATTACATTTCGATCTAGCGTAAGAGATTAATTTCGCCCGGGGCTTTGCACCCAAGTCGACATGCGTCTTCGACGCATAGGCCCCCGTGGGTTTTGATCTCTTGACAACCCCAGTTCGTACGTACTAGTATCGTAAAATTAGAAATAACTCTTTTTTACAGCTACATTTTTACCCTTAAATCTTCCACAAATTTACTTTCAAATACGAAGAAATTAATGTTTGCTGACGTGAATCAGTTAAAAAGTAATTGAAACACCCCTGATAGAAATTTCCCTATCGAAAATGGTCAGAAAAATAATAAATGGCTAGTAAAAATAACTAATTTCTGGATAGTGATGAAACGATGTTTCCGGTTATATTTTATATTTAATGGAGATAAAACAACCTTAAAATGTTTTTACTAATTTTCTTCTGTAATTTGATCATGTATTTAAAAAGAAATATTAAAAAAGCATAGTTAACGAAAATGTAAACACGAATTAATAGTATACTGTTTTAAGGGATACAAACGAAAATAATAATTTTTCCATATGATTCTGTCTCTTTCACTCCTCGCCATAATATCCAGCCTCTTACTAGCACATTTCCTAACTAAAAAAACTGGCATACTCAAATAAGCTAATGTAAATCTGTGAAAAAAGTTATTCTATTATTCAATCTATTAAATGGTGGATATAGTCGAAAAAATTGTTTCATCGATGGATAGAAATGGCCACGAAAAATCTCTAGTTTTAGATAAGTTTTTAGTAAGATTTCATGATTAAATAAGATATATGTTTATTCGTAGTACTTGGATTACAAAATAATATATTTAACAGTAAAAAACATCAAAGTGAAGTACCGCTTTTACCCAAATGCATAGTCAATAACCGTGCATTGGGGACACATAATTTTAGAAATTTCAAATTCCAATTGTTAAGATAGGACGTGATCTGGAATATTTGACATAGCCTACTGTGATTGAGGCAAAAACAATATAGGCCAATTATATTACGCAGTATTTCATATCTCCATTTCGAGTGTGTAACACGTTTCATATTCATAACTATTAAATCTAAATTTGCTACACACAATAAATTCGAACTCGTAAGGCATTATGTCCAGTACGACTGTCTGGCAATGCAATTAGAATATTATAAGCTTTTAAAATTAGAACCCAAACAAAATTATATATACTTTTCTACAATAATAAAATAAGTAATTAAACTTTGTCAGTTTTTTTTCTACTTCTAATTTTTAAAGCTTATAATACTATAATTGCATTTCCAAGTAATGGTATTGGGCGAGAGAATTTTTAACTATTCTATTTATCATAGTTATAATCCTAAAAACTATCTTTTGGCACGATCTGTATAATCCTCACATCCTTAAATTTTCAATCTTTCAATTTAATCACTACGAAAATGATGATAAAGCAGAATTTACTTGCACTCCCAAACGAATATACTACCATGCTATAAAATTTGCAGCAGTTTATACGATAATGCTGAATCAGCTTTATTTTTACTAGGGGTTTTCGTTTATTTTGTTCCACTCTGCAAATAAC
The DNA here is from genome assembly GCA_030522905.1 of Torymus flavipes. NCBI lineage: Eukaryota > Metazoa > Arthropoda > Insecta > Hymenoptera > Torymidae > Torymus > Torymus flavipes. The sequence goes on along the minus strand of JAPYZO010002464.1, from coordinate 11,125 downwards.
GATAAAATTTGAATCTTCATTTTTAGCACCTGAAGAGTTACAAAAATCTTCATTGCATAAATAATTTGAATTACAGATTAAAAGAAGAAAGAGCGATCAAGGCGATACAGGTGTAAGAAGGGACAGGGCGGAGCCAACCGTTTTTAGGGGGGAACAAGAGTCGGTAATGCCAGTTGCAGATGCGGAGCGGGCGTGCCTCCTCGTGACGACGCTGCTGGTGCACGCGCTGTTGGACGGCGCGGCGAACGCTGAAACGTTCACCCTGGGCTATATAACTGGCTCGAAGAGGCGGCCCGGCGACTGGGAGTACTCGCGGCCGGGCCTCCAGATATCCGGCGCCATCACATTTGCTGTCGACGAGGTAAGTAACAGGGGGTCTTGTCGCCACTCGTTAATGAATCGCTTTCAGGAGATAGTACTTTCAGGATATATATTATCATATTGAAAATAATTATGTTGTAAAAAAAATGGTATCTTCTTACTTTAACTTTATACAAAATTAAATAAGAATAGAGAAGAGCCTTATAATCGTTGTTTTAGTTAACTTTAATTTCTTTTAGTACAAGCAGCTGTACAAATCAAGGCTCTCTTTCGTCTACTCTTATTTACTTTTTCGGGGTTTGTAGAATACAATTATTGGCACGGTTACAGTATTTCTTACTTGTAAATCATTTATTTTAAATGCAGTATATCGCCAAAATGTCAAACTATGAAATCATACTAAATGTGCAGAACTTCTTTTTTATACCAAAGACGCCTATCAAAGATTTTTTTTTAAACTTGGTCTTAAATACATAAATATAAGTCTATAAATAAAATTTAATAATCTTAAACTTTAAACGTAAATAATTATTTTTTAACTGTTTCATCGAAATTCAAAGATAGAAAGAAATTTATAGATTGTAAGCACATTTTCATAAAATATAATTTTTATTCAAAAGAATTTTGTATTTCTAATTAGAATAATAACATTAATCAGTGATTAATGGATTAAGTCGCGTGTCCGGCCAGAGATATCTATTTATGAATACATGTTGCTAATTAGAGAAATTACATAGTTACATACATAGTTAAATTTATAAACTGCGAAACTTAATTAGTATTTAAACTTAGCCTTATAATTAGTTCAAACACGTCAATTTATTAATTGATCTCCAATCAACTAATAACATTCTTATAGTTGCTATATTTCTACCGAAACATAAAATTAATTTTATAATAATTTACTTTTTATATCGAAAGAATATCATTCCTAATAAATAGCCTTATTCATTATTTCAACATATTCCTATGATCAGAGTATGCAATAAAAGTATACAAATAATAACGCTTCCAGCAAAATTTGATACGTAAAATAAAAATTGGTAGTAAACCCGCTTAATTTATTACAAAATGAATTTGATATTTACATCCTACGTATATCGTAACGTGCCGTTGATGTTTCATTTTACATTGTTTACAAGAGCCATTACCAAGAGTATCATAATTTTCTGCTAAAATCATTGATATGAAAATCTAGGAAAATTATGCAACATCAGCGATACAACCGTGATACTTCTATGAAAATGAACGGAATCAATCTCGTTATGCCAATATCGATATTGCTAAAATCGCATTAATGTTATCAGACATACATTGTTTGACATATCACACGCATAATATTTAGAGGTTTATCTTGTGGACAATAATTATTTTACAATCAAATATATTGATAGTGTAATACTATATACTTTATCGGATTATAAATTTATAATCGTATATAATTGGAAAATTGTTTTAAAAACTACTTGTTCATTCCTTACATGTATTTGACAATCATTCTTTAGAATTAATTTAACGATACGTTACAGAATATATCAGGCCCTAAAAAATATGCTCGTCTAAAATTTATGGTACCTATAAACAAATTAAATTCTCCCGTTATAGTCAAATAACGAAATCTCACGACGAAAACGTCACTGCGGCCAGACTCTTTATATCCCCAAAAGTGTCTAGTCGATTTAAGGAGTCTGCCTCCAAACAGCTCCCCCTAGATAACCCTAACCGTTAACCTTCCCACGGAATTAACGACGGACTAGAACGGAGTCGCCGTAAAAAGCAGGAGGAGGAAAAAGTAACGAGTGTATGCACATCGTCTCCAGCGTGGCATTAGTCTCGCCTTAAATCACTCCGCGACTATCCCCGAGCGGCGCTCCCAGGTGCCATTTTCTACACCGGAAAGTAGCGCGTATATAAAACGCTCCCACTTTCTCTCTACCTTATCGCAGTCATTACGGGGACGATCTACGCTAACGTTGCAGGTGAACGCCGGCGAGCTGGGCAGACGGGGCCACAAGCTGAACTTCGTCGTGGCGGAGACCTACGGCGACGAGGAGAAGAGTATCTTGGTAACGGCGGACCTGTGGACCAGAAACGTTAGTGGCTACATCGGACCGCAGGAGACGTGCGTGCACGAGGGCAGGATGGCAGCAGCGTTTAATCTACCCATGATCTCCTACGTGAGTTATTTTACTTCCTTTGAATAAATAGACTTTGCTTTCTTCGCACATGATTGATGGCTCATTCATTACTGACATATATGAAATATTCTGTTTTCATAAATCAAAGGATATCGTGGTAATAGGAATGACAAGTACTAAGGTTTAGAAATAAATTAAGTCTACGGAAAATAATAATAAAAAGATTGAATAGAGCAAACAAATTATTTACGTTATATTAGAAACAAAGAAGACCTTTATTTCTTCTTTATAAAAATACCTCAAAAACTAAAAATATGTAATATAAATTTAGTATAAAACATCATATTTTTACAACAATATTGGAGAAAGGCGAAATATTAATAAAAAATATCACCAATATTTTCCACATCTCAATTTGTCCGGATCCTATAGCTGGATATACGCGCACAATAACCCTGTCTATAACACGAGAAGCGCGAAATGACGGGATTACGAAATATGCAGCATTTCAAGATTTTCAATAAAGCGAAATCCCGATATTCACTGCCGCTATATTACCGCTCGCGCGCGCGCACACACATACGTACGTACACATATAACTCACCACATCTCTCTCACCCGGGGCGGTATTTTTTATTGCCGCCGTGCGCGCGCATTTGAATTCTGCGCGACGCGCCCCTGACCGTTTCGCGCGGTGGATCGCCTCTAAATTGCAATTTCCTTTTTCCGAGCGGGTGATAATTCAGACGTTCGCGGTCTTCTCGCAAGCCGTCGCTTGGTTTATCGAGTTGTGCAACTCTACGAAAATAAAATTATGGCGTATTTTATTTTTGTTGGAATCGGAAACGTGCAGGTTTTTGTATATTTACATTTACATTTGCCTGCGAATAAATAGAAGATATGTTAGTTTGTGTATTTTCTTGACTTTAAAATACCGTTGGGTGATTATTTTGATAGTGAAAATATAGTATCTATAATGTTCTATTTTTCCAGTATCACATTGTCTTTAATTACTGTATAGGTATGACAAATTTGTTATAATCCAACAATTAGTTATCTATTTTACAATAATTTATTCGTATTTTTTTTTATAAGTAGAATTTCATATTTTTAAAGTAAATTTTTTCTATGAAAGAATTCTAAAATAAAGAAAAAATGCTTGTTAAAGCTTAGATCACCTAAAATATTCAACAACAAAAAATCCTTTTATTGCGTGTACTCCCGTCACATGTCGTAAAAAGTTTATCACATAACCGGCTATATAAGTATCGATCCGCGCTTTCATCGCCATTTGCACACACTTTTACAATGAGCCATATAATCCAGTAGGTTTAAAATGCCATATCTTTCTTCTCACATATCTTACACAATCAAAAATTAATACATGTTGCTTGTATCTATTGCCATAGTCTTTATTAAAATTCTTCTGATATTTCACCTCTATCCAAACTTTTTTTATTACCTATGAATCTTGGAGAAATTCTGAAGTAGACATTCGCGTCTTGCCCTCGCAGCACACAAGAAATTTATGTCCGTAGCCGAAACAGAATGTAGGAATTCTATTCGTTTGTACTTTCGCGTCTAATAAAAGATCATTTGCCTCAGAGAATGCATCGTGACTTTCAATTCGACATCAAATTCGTTGCATCGAGTTTGGAATTGCAATAAGTTCCGCATGGCGAAGAACTCCATATGTATACATATGTACCGAAATGCTCGTTGCACGCGCCTCTATACGCGCAGCTGCAATTGTGCGTTATAATCTCTCCGACTGGCATTAACATTGCCTTCGAACATTTCGGAATACATTATTAGATACATTCCGGAATTCCCATGCTCTGCTATTCGAATTCTCTTTGTTCCACTTGAACGAAAATTTAAGTAATAAAAAATTTATAGTGTATGGAAGTATGTAAATCGAATTTAAATATAAACGAGTAAAATTAAGAATAATATCTTTATTTATAAATCATTTTCATTATTCATAAATTGAACGTATTCTTCCTATTCCTCATATCTCAAATATTTTCGCGTTTAATATGGTACGTCATATTAGAAAATTGAATATACATATTTTTTACAAGTTTTAATAATACATACCTATTAAATTTAAAAAAATGAATAACTATTGTTTTCTAAAAAATGAAATTAGTTTTTACGAAACATAATCTAAAAAGAGCAGCAAAATTCATCACCAAAAACTACTGAAAGCCATCGTAAATCTCTTTCACGCAGTCCATATATTTTGCTCCCTAGAAAAATACATATAGGAAAGCCAGCATAGCGATGAAAACCCTTACAATTTCCGATACACACTCCCAAAAGTACATAAAGAACATGCCGGAACAATAGGCTCGCACACGCCGCCAAAAGCCGCTAAAACGAATGTACGACAGCGGCTTATAATATACGGCGTCGCTCCGAGGCTTATCTATATACACATATTTTTTAGCGCGGCACCGAGTCCAGTTCCCCCTGCGCGCCCGTAAAACCGTCCATAGCGAATCCCCCCGAATTACCATTTTTCAAATATTTGTCTATGCGCGGACGCGGCAAAACAACGAAGTTTAATTTAAAATAACGGGATAAGGCTTCCCCCGGTGCGGCGCCCGAATAAAATACATGCAAATTCTCGGGTAGCGCGCGTCTCTCTTTTATGCGAGATTGCTAATTAGCTGCGATTCGCCGAGGACTTTCCCTGGGATGGGAATTGCACTCGGCGTTAGTAGTAAACTCATTACTTTTGCGAAAATAATTTTTATGATAATGAATTTCCCGGAAAAAATTATAAATATATAAAATGTATTTTAATTATAAAATGCTAATAAGTGGAGTTCGTTTTCCCGCAGATGACGATATTACTTGGCAAACTTTTATGAACTACTTTATTATTAAACTTGCCCCTGATAGAAATTTTCAGAATTAAAAATGAGAAAAAGATAGTAAGCTATTCAATGGAATTGAAACAACCTTCAAATCTTTGTATTTTTACCAATGATTTGATATTAGCTACACCTTGAAAAACAGAATTAAAACATTGCTTATATGATAAAAAGCTGTATCTGTAATTTGTCAATTTCAAATCAAATTATCCATTTACCACTCTAAAGATTAAGTAATATTCCATCATCGCTTACCCAATCTTCATTTTTTAATATTTTTATCTATAACATAAATGAACTGTTTTTATATTTCAGTACTGCACAAACCGAGACACATCGAACAAAAAGGAATTTCCGACGTTCGCGCGAACCCGACCCCCGGACACTCAAATCTCCAAGTCTGTCGTTTCGGTGCTGAAAGCTTTCAATTGGACAAAGGTGAGTAAACCGTTCTCGCCTCCTCTTTTTATCACTTTCGCATTCGGCATTGTCCGACTTCCCAATACCGTCTTTTTTCCTCCGGGATAAATTAAAAGCCAACGGCCGGCGTGGAGGAAGAAAGGCACAGATACGCGCAACAAAAAAAGAAAGTTTGGGCCAGTTGTACTACTCGTGGCCGCTTTGGCGCGAGTAAATTGAAAAACTTTTCAGAAATTCAGCCAAAGTGTAAGGCCAGCGACGAGCCTGTCATCTGTTATTCTTACCGACGCGCGCCGTGCTATTTTTGTCGTACGGAAAAGTCTCCATATATACCTGATCACAGCCCGTTACCGCGCGCGCCGGATGACAACGGCTTTTCAGCGGGGTGGAGACAAACGAGATTCCCATAAAGTATTGAGATTCAAATTATCTCCTCTGTATATAAAAGAGGCGAATCTAGGGTATACACGTTATTTAGTAGGTCCATTGAATGATCCGTAACCTTTATTTAAAAATATACAACAAAATATACTTCTCAAATCTATACTTCTACTTTTTATGACTTTCGTTTGAAGAAAATTACAGTTAAAGTCAGCTTAGTAAACTAAAGTTCAAGTTCATAAAGAAGACAGATTAGAAGTACACGAGTGGATGAGTCAAATTTTGAAGTACTTAGCGCGCATATACATTTAGTGTTTGCTTTATTACGAAAGTTTGGCCAATCTCAGCAGAGTCAACAAAAAGTATACTAAACATTTATAACCCCCTAAAAACTTCCAACAATTAAACTTGGAATATGAGTTATGCCAACATTTCCAAAAGAATCCCGCCGCAGCGACAACATCAGATTTTAAAATTAGTTTCCACCGCGCTACTTTATCTCTCGACTTTGAACGTGAAAAAAAAGTTTTGACACAAACGACGTATATATCCAAGCGACACATCTGAAATACACACTTCCTTCGCAAGTCATAACGCCGAGCTTTTTGTTTTCCGAGCGCGCGCGGGCGCGTGAATCCATCCCCTCCTCCCCCTCCTCTCCCTCGCCACCAAAGACCGCACTTTACAAAAATATAAATCGCGGAAGTTCGAGGCACGGACTGCGCTGCTGTTTTGAGCGTGCGAGCATACGAATGAACTCCGCCCCTCTTCGCACGTACACACAAGACGAGCTTGCGCCCCCTCCCCCTTCTTTCCGGAAGTTAGAGAACTCGCGCGCGGGCGATGAGCTCGTCTTTCACTAGGATTTACATGTGCCTTTCTTGTCTCGAACAATGGGGAGGAAATCACACTTGCCTCGGGCGATGATGATTTTCGCTGAAGCGATCAGAGACTGAACCGGCTTTGGTTGTTGTATAGCGAATCGCTTAAGTAGGTTTATAGGAAAAGGCTCCTTTAATTTTATATTCATAAAGATTGAAAAGTGAAAACTCGCAATTCTGGTAAAACAATGTAGTCAGTAGCAACAACAATAACGTAAAGCATATTTAATATCGATTAGTATGAATTTAGATTTACAGTTAGAATGTCAAGTATATAATGCTTGCAAAAACTAAAAAACAAAACATCGTTGAATCGAATTTAATCTATCGAATTTAATTGATGATCGATTAAAACTTACAAGTATTTTTACTTCAAAATAAAAATAAGAAAGTGAATTAATTTCCCCCCAAAAATATAGTAATATGCAACTCATCATTTGTTTCTTTTCCCCACCCAGGTATCCTTTCTGTTCATGAACGCCTCAGGCTTCGATCAGTACGAGGCGCCGACGGTGGCCAGGACGATCCTCTCATCTTTCCGCACGGCGGGCATAGCCGTAAACAGCGTCAGCTGCTGGGAGGAATCCTATCGGGTCGTCGAGAACCTGAACAATCCATTTCACAAGCTCGTCGCCGAGACCCACACCGACACGCGCAGTAAGCAACGTGTACACACACACACACATATGACCCGGTGATAATCGACTTCTTCCTCGTCGTTAAACGCTCGCGTACGAGTAAGAAGAGGGAAGTTTCGAACGATAAAGAATCGAGTGGACGCTCGTACGCTCGATTTCGTGAATCGGCGACTGTTGCATCACCGCCAATGGGTATCCGGAAGTTTACGCACCCGGCGAACTTTACGGTCGGAGTTAAAGCGCCGAGAATGGGTTGCGCTTCCGGTGCAATCGAGTGTCTTTGCGGGGTACGAGGAAAGAGTTGACTTTTTTCGGGGGACGAAGGAAAGAGGGGAGAGAGAGAGATAAAGTTTGAAAAAGTATCGTGGGAAGTTTCGCAATGGTTGGCTGGTACTGTGCGACAAGTTGCAATCGTATATAACAAGATCCTCTCGGAAGTTATATACTTGTGTAATGCGCGTTATAGGCTCACAATATTACTTGTTATGAAAATGTAGTTTGTCAGGTATTTGAATGGAATGTTACGTAGTTATGGAACAATTAAGATATACTATAATTGAAGTACCGCAATGATATAACATATTTATTTTATCCTTACGTAAATTTCTATTCCTTTCTATCATACGTAATTTAAAAACAAACAGTTAAACAGTACCAATATCATTTACTAGTATCAAAGATATAAGCTTTATCGAAAAACCATTAATTCAAACAAGAAAGTAACGATTTTTTGTTAAAAAAATTTTATCAGCGCCGTTCCTCGAACCGCTAAAGTTTGCTCGTTTGCAAGTATATTCACGGAGAGCAAAGAACTGCTCGTTTCACGTGACACTCGAGACCGTGATCGGCAAAGAACGAGCCGAATTCGATAAAGTGTGAAAAGAAACTGTTGAAAAGAGGTACCCGCATCGAGGAATAATGCAAATTCATTCACGACGCGTGCACGCAGCACAGTACGCTCCTCGCGAATAATAATAACACTTTCGTCGAGAGCCGCTCGTAAGCCCGCATGATCCGCCAACAGGCACAATTGCGCGTATAATACACATACACACGTCGGGCGCCAAGTGTGTCTCTCATGGTGGTTTCGTTCTCTCTCTCTCTCTCTCTCTCTCTCCCTCTATTTTTAGCCGTTATAGCCCTACGTACATTGTATCGGCAGCCACCTAAAAATACTCGGCATGCGCGAGTGGATTTATGCTTGTCACGCGCGTTTCTTCCGTTCATCGTTTTTTGGCGGCGCTAATTTGAAAGCCGGAAAAATCTCGCCAGTATTTGCGTATTTACCAACACGGACAAACACGTGGCGCTAAAATAAAAGCAGTCGAGTGATTTATAATGGCTCGCAAGAACGATGTTGCAATTTGACATGCGTGGGGGTGCAAATATCTGGGGTAATGAGCATACACGTGGATTTATGAAAAGAATTTTTCGTTCTGTTTCAGTTTACGTGATCCTGGGGAATATAGAGGAGCACATAGGATTGCTGATGGCGCTTGAGAAGAAGAACCTTTTAAAATCTGGTAAATTTTTCTACGTCTCTGAATATTAATTATCAAAATGCTAGTTACTGTGCCCCATTTCAGTACTTTTTTTTTGTCATAGAAAAGCTTTCAGCCCATTAGTGAGAAAATGTAGAGAAAATATTGATATAGTAATTATGCTTTACCCGAGATAATACCAAGACTGAATATAATATACTCTCCATAGGAGAGCTTCATTATGTTACATAAACAGTAATTAAAAGCTTTCAAACCATTTTTAACTTTTATAAAACACACCCTCTGTAACTATTCTTGTTATTCATAAATTTATTTTCAATTTGAAATTATCTGTGAACATAAATATTTATTTTACTAGCAGAATTCAAAAACATAAAAATTCATTTTTATTACTAGGCGAATATTGGGTGGTCGGCGTGAGCACGGAAACTTACAATGACCGCGAGCCGGACGTTTACGTTCGCGGATTATTGAAAAAGCATCCAGACTCTCGCTCCCTCAGAATCCTCCAAAGTTATTTCAGTATTATAGCTTCAGCTCCAATCGGATACACGAATTTTACGGATAAGATCAACGAGTATAGACTGCGGCCCCCGTTCAATTTCAAAAATCCGCTGAAAATCTTCAAGGAAGAGGGTCTCATTCAGGTGACTAGAAAATGAAATCTTTTACAAATGACTATTTCTCGTATCGGTATTTTTATCGTTTAGCTTTCGTCATATGTTATTAATATTAAAATTATATATCTTATCTAATATACAATTTTTCTTTTCTTTTGATGTATAAAAATATTTTTTTCTTATACCAACATAACCGTAAAGTTACATTTATATAAAAAGAAAGAGAAGCTATATTTATATTCGCCAATTTCTTTAAATTAATTAGACGAAATCTTGAATAAGAACTCCATTTACTTGCTGGCGCTAAATTCATTCATTAAAAGAGACAAGAGCCATAAGCATTACGCATTCACTCCCGGCCAATCGATATTACCGTAGTAGAAGCGCGTAGACTTTGAGAAATCTGCATAACGAGGCAGTAAGAGATTGTGTACGGCGGGCGGGCTTGAGGCTCTGAGCGGCGAATATGACTCACCTACTGGAATCCTCATTTTTGTCCCGCTACAAGGCAGGTTGTGCCGGAAACTGCGTACCTCTACGACGCGGTGCACCTCTACGCCCAGAGCCTTATCAAGGCGCTCGATGAGGGTCGGGATCCGCGAAATGGTAAAGAGATTATTTCCTCGCTTTACGGCCTCCACTATCGCAGCGCCCTCGGGTAAGGTATTTCCCACTTGAAATTTCATTTTCATTTGCCTATCGCACTTTCGTTTGCGGCTTTAACTGCGCCTTATTACATTCTGCGAGCTTTACTTTATTTTCCGCTCTGAATAATATAATTCAACATCTTTACTTGAGTTCCATTTAACTTTATATAGTCATTACGAAATCGTGCCCATATTTATTTTTACTTTTCTAAACTTGTTTTTTCACTTTGTTTACATTTTTACTATAATTTTTAAGAACAACTTTAATGAAATTACACTTGAGAATATACGAGATCGTTTTATGATATAGCACTAATTGCCAAATGTATGTACAAGTTAAAGTTATATTCTACTCATTTGCATATGAAACTATGTGAGATCCTCTCATAGCACATTGCACTAAAGTGACATTAATTGCTTGCGGTTATATGAGAGACACCAAAACGATTTACGTAGCTATCTTTCTGAGTGTTATAAGTTAAAGTGTCAGTTGTTAAGGTTAACGACAATTATTTTATTTTATTGTTATTTTTTCTCCTTAAATTTATAAATTAAGGAATTAAAAAAATATACAACTTTTTTACTAATATATTATACAAATTTTCGACCCTCTGGATGATTTGCAAGATGAGAAACTACCATATTTTCTTGATTAAAAGTAATTTACTTTTCAATCATAAATCAAAATTATTTTC
>JAPYZO010002463.1:0-20311 GCA_030522905.1 Torymus flavipes | reverse complement strand
GAGGAGGAGAGAGAGAGAGAGAGAGAGAGAGAGAGAGAGAGAGAGAGAGAGAGAGAGAGAGAGAGAGAGAGAGAGAGAGAATGCCCCCGAGGAAATATCGTCGCACTCGAGAGTGGAATTATTTACCAATTATTTTTCGCGGCTTTGCTCGCCAGTCGAATGCAGCCGCCGTCGTCGTCGTCGTCGTCGTCTCTGCGGAGGAGAGTCCGTTTATCGTTAGCTCTTCTCTCTCTCTCTCTCTCTCTCTCTCTCTTTTTCTCTCTCTCGCTCACTCCGCCGTCGTTACGGAGCGCGTCAGCAGTGCGGCGATAGGCGCCGCTGAATTAATCGTTTGCTCAAGTCGTATCTGCCCGGGGATTCTTTTTCTCCCTCTGCCTCACCCGAGGCACTTTTTCAGTTCTCATAATTGATAATAAAAGCGCCACGAGAGAGCGCCGCGCACGGGCATCGCGTGCTATGCGGCATAACAAGTCGTTATGGCTGACGTCTCGTATCGAGTGAGATGTATCTATTTCTGCGCGGCCGCGGAATTGTGTTTCAGAAGATTTCTTTCGTTCGGGAAAACAAAAGCTCAACGAAATAAATAGACGGGGAAATATACGGATTTCGAAATATACGAGATTATTATAACGAAGAGAATAATATTGTTTCGATGAAGAAATGAGTATTAATAACAGAGGTGGATTTAATAATAATTCAATAATAAAAAGCAAAGGTCTGTTAGAATAAGTGTGTTCCAGCTGTGATTGGAAAATGTTGAAAAATAATGCTCACAATGGCTCGCTATTAATTAGCTGTTTTAATTATTATATATTACCCTGAGTATATATATATATATATATATATATATATATATATATATATTATGAAAAGTAATTAAAGTCATGTGTATTATTCACGTGTATTCACACGATAAATATTATACATATACGTTGTGTAATTAAAATTATCGAGTAGATATCAAATTCCGAAGCAGTAAACATTCAAAAGCAATAACAGACACTAACGTAAGCAAACAATAACATCGATTGCCCATAGCCCGCAACGATATTTAGATATCTCGACCACTAATAATTATACCTAAAGCACAATTAAAGCATCAAAAAGCATCAAATATAAAAAGCCCGTGACGTTACCAAATATGATATAAAATTCAACCTATTCCATCTAATATTGAACATATATTCCGCGCACACAGAATTCTCGAAATCCCTACTTCTCCATTCTTTTGAAAACTCTGTATATACACCCGCGGTATATTCATACCCGAAAAAGCTTTTACCAGGCGCGCCGTCGATAAAAATGTACCACCGTCCGCCAAAATCCCCTGACCCCTCCAAAAAAAAAGCAGAAGAGAGAGAGAGAGAGAGGAACAAAGACAAAGGCTTATACGTCCCGTGTTTTCGCGACACTCTCGTGTAGGTACACCACACTCGACCTTGCTCCCGCTAAGCTCCTTGGTATTCGTTATATATATATATACACTACGTCCTCTCTTTCGGCGTCGGTGCCCTTGTCGACATTGTGTCCGGCTTATTGTAGACCAGAGCGCGCGCGCGCGAGATAAGAATGGCAAGGCGCGTTTAAATCCATACCTGCAGACTCTCGGACAATCAAGAGCACGCGCGCGCGAAGTCCGGATAAGCATCGACGGCGGAGCGCCGATTCCAAGCGAGAGAGCCGAGGTTGTTACTCGGACCGCGCGCGCGCGCGCTCGCGAGCATTGTCCAGTGGTATAGCCGCCGCAATGCGACGTGACGTTTCTCTCGCTCGCGACCCCTTTGGTCGAGAGAAGACTGCACGCTTTTCCACCTCTCGCTCGTCTTTCTTGCTGCTGCTGCTGCTGCTGTGTAGAGTGGGCGGCATCTCGCGCGCGTTACTCTCTTTTTTTACCCACACACGCTGCTGCACGCGAGTGAGGGTTTCTCTCTCTACTGTGAAAGAGAGTGGGAACAATGATTTTTCGCACGTACGTGTGGTGTCGCCGGCACACGTACGCGACGCCTGCTGCTGCTGCAGCCAGAACGCGCGTGCGTGGTTGAATTTTAATTCTCTTTCGGGAGAAATGATGAATAAATCGCCGGATATAGAGCAGGATTGCGCGTTGTTAATGGTAAAAATACTTGGAATTGGGAGAGAGGATTTTTGAGAAAGTTTGGAGTCACCCGGGTGAGAGGATGTGGCCTGTGTAAGAAATTTAGCTTTAAATATCTTATTTTTGTGTACATGACCATGTTGAGATATCTAAATAAAGCTTTGTATATCGTAAACTTAGCTATTCATCATGTTTTTATTATTTTTAAGTAAGTAAATTTAAGCCATTTTTTGTGTACAAATAACATAGAAATAGAATAAAAGCTCTGCAAAGCACAGCCCAATTTCTTCGATATTTCGACATTTTTCGAAAACCTCAAACAACCGCGAGAAAACATTATTTCGACCACGTTTCGTCATCCAAGCCAATTTGCTCGCATTTCTTCGTAAATTTCACACAGAAAAATGTCCACTCGTCCAGCTCTCTCCCTCTCTCACGCGTAACTCGTCCAACTTTACGTCCCTTCGCCTCGTCTTTACCCCTTTACTCTCCCCACTCACCCCGTCCAACAAAGAAGAAACGAGAGACGCGAAAGACGGCGAGTAGGGGCAAGGAGATTCGCCGCGTCCGAGAGCAGTATAGCAGCAGCAGCGCTACTGGGTTAGGTCGCTGCCGCCGCCGCCGCCGCTGGTTGTTAGCCGCGTAACAAACCCCACTTTCAGGCGAGCCTCCCCTCGACCTTCGCGTGCGCGCATAGGACTGCAGTGGTATAGCCGCGCCCGAGGAATTCCATTGCTGCACTCGTAGTCTCGTCTTGCACTTCTCCTCTCTCTTCTTCGCTGTGCTGCGCAGAGAGAGAGAGAGACTGAGGAAGGGAATGGAAAAGAACGCAAGCGCGAGTTCTTCGCCTTTCTCTACGCTCTTTCTCTTTGTTTATTACACTCTCTTTTAACTTTGAGAGGGAGAATCGTAAGGAGCGTAACGAGGGAACTTGAGTACGAAAATGCAAGAAAGATAAATAAGGCGGATAGTTTAGATTGTTTTTTTTTTTTATTCTTTTCTTTTCTTTTCAGTTTAAACATAATATATAAGGAGCTTACCTAAATACTTCAGAAATGTTGCTATACTTTTTTATTGAAATCTGGTTGGTTTTACTTTTGAAATGTAGAATGAGTGAATAAATTAACGTTTGATCCAGTATGTATTAATAAAAGTAGAACGGGAAATGATTTTTTTTTTATTATTAAACTTTTATATATAAATGTTTTCAGATTTTCCATCGTTCCTTATTAACGCTTTTCATATACCATAACATATTAATGTTCTACTCAAACGATTGCACACACACACACACTATTAAACGAACAATCTAAAAATCATTAAAAAAAACCTTTCACCCGCGAAAATAGCACACGATTTCTTTTTTTCTCTCCCCCTAAATCCTCAAACTCTTTCGCGAATTTCTCAAATCCACTCGAACTACTCTGTACTCTCTTTACTCCCTCTCTCTCTCCCTCATCCACTCCGGGTCCTTAATGCAACGATAATGCGTAACCCTCCTCCCACCCTCACGGCAAACTTACGCTTTCGGCTGGGAGGCGATTAGGGGCCGTTTTTCCGGGCAGCCGGATAATGCGCCTCCCTTCCCCGCCTCCACCTCTCATCGACCTATTAACGGTTACACGGCCGCGTTAATTCTCGCGTTTCAAGCGCTCTCCCTCGGTCGTCGTGTTCTTCGCCTTCTCCTCCTCTGTATATATATATAGTCAATCTCGACGACGGCAACGTCTCGAGAGCGTAATTTTGATCCGATAAGTGAAGTGCGTCTGCGTATCGCTCTATCGCCTTTCCTCTCCCCTCTCCTTTTGTGTGCAATACGGAATACATCGAAAGGATGCTGCTCTCGAGACTCTTATTTCCTCTCTTTCGCTCGTCTGCAGCAGCTCGCCGGCCGCTTTGTGGACGCTCGCGTATCTCCTTCGTGTCTCCTCAGCCCCGCGCACCCCCTGTATACACATTTTTCGCGCTGTCTGTCAGGAAATGAGTAAAAAGCTCGTCGTGAGAGGTCGAGTGGAAAGGATAGCGCGGCGAGCTAGGCACTGTTGTCAGCATCGAGGGCCAGCGAACAACGACAGGTAAACACACGCGCGTTCCTCCAAGAGTTTCACCACCTGCCCCTCGTCAAGGCCTTGTTTGTGTTTATGTTTCGCCTTTGTGTGTGTGCTCGTGCCGTGTGTCCGTGTGTGCGCACATGTCTCTCTCTCACTCTCTCTCTCTCTACCTCTATCGCGCGCGTTTACTCACTGCGCGGGCCGCGTTTATCTCCCGGCTCTATATTAGCTCTTTTATTCGTTGACCATTGTCGGACGGACGCTCGGACTTTTGCGCCTCACGCTCAGGGACCGCGTCCTTTTTACGCCTCGTCCCACCTGTATATCGCGCAATTACACGGCCAAGTGTTTTCTGGTTAAGTTGATGTGTGTTGGCGGACGGGGAATTTCGGTGTTTAAGGGCTGCCGTGGTAGTGGCGTAGGGTACGTAGTGTGTGCTAACTCGTGCGAAGATTTCCTCACAGTATAATTAGTTGTTTATGTTTGCATTCCGTATGAATAATTAGTTACAAATATATTTTCAATAAATAACGTTTTGATTAAAGTGCTTATACTATAATTATAATGATTTATTTTTTGATATTCTCATTTTTTTATAAATTTCCACTAAAATTGTATTTTGATTCTTTATTTATAAAAAAAATAAAAACGGGAGAAGTTTAGTTACAAACGATCATAACCCGCAGTACAATCTAAGTCGGAAGATAATCTCTTCATACAACGTATCGTTCCACCACTATAATTATTCAGCTACTTATATCCGTATCTATTTCAAGCACCCGAAGCTTCCACTATTTTTTTTCTCACATCCCAACCGCACGACCTTTTACTGCTGAACTAAATACCCAGCTCGCCCCCCGTTAATTTGCAATTACGATTTCTCACTCTTCACTCTCCCTCGTTCTCCGGCACCTCCGAGATCTCAATTTCCAGCGTCTTTACCGGGCTCGAAGTGGCGTGCAGGCGTCGTGAGGGTGACTGGTGGCGCCTCAAGAGCGGCGTTCTCGCTTTATTTGCTTGTCGCTCAACGTCGATCCGATCTCCTCCTTCCCCCCTTGCACGAAAGACTAATTAGCGCGAGCGAGCGCGGACGGCAACGAAGTTTCGCACCGCGACTATCCGGTGGCCGTATCCGCCAAGTGGCAGAAGCGCTTCAGCACCTCCTCCTTCGCCTGGCGTTTGGCAAATCGAGTCCCGTCACGCGATCGGAGCCACTCTCGCCGCACCAGCGTCGTGTGATGCCCGCACACCACAGCCGTGACTTGAGCGAGCGCGCGCAAGGTATTTGTCTTGCGAGGTGATTCTTCGGGTAGAAAGGCGATAGCAGAGGCTAGTGATGGTATGGTAGGGTTTTGAAGGAGGAAATTTTAGAAGCGCGGAAGGTAATTATGATGGTGGGTGACCGGTTATCAATGAGGTGTTGAGTTTGGGGTCTTAGATGTGCTGATGTGTGGGATAGGGTGATAGAGGAGAGCTTCGGTGGTACGTTGTCTTTATCTTGCAGATCAATGCTTAGCTTGATACTTATAAAAGTTGATACTCATATACAATTCGGGGGAAAAAGAAATTCACTCTGATCAGTTATTGAAATATTTGGATAAATACAAAGATTATATCAAAAAGTATTGGCTAAACGTAATTTTTACATATATTTTGATTTCTAAATCGCCCTAAAATGATTGAAGCAGTTCTGTTCAGGCTTAAAATTTAAAGGCCAACCACAATTCCAAAAAGCCCATGAGTTACGATAAAGTAAGGATTGAAACGTTGATATTGGCGTACATTTGTTGTATCTGTTGACAAAACAAACTTCGGAAAAATCAGCACCTCGGAAAAACAATTTTTTTCCGTGGTTCAATAAGTCAAGGGCTTCCAGGCTCCGAAAAGCTGTGGTATTTACATTGAACCGGCTCGCGCTCGCGTACGCTCAAATTGCCTACTGTTACGTGAATTACAGACTGTGTTCATCCAGAAACTGCGAAACTTCAGAACGATCGACCATAAATAAGCTCGACGTTTTGCGGGAACTCTCTCTCTCTCTCTCTCGCTCTCACTCTCTTTAATGGTCCCGATATTGTCCCATTTTCCACGGGGACGTTTATTTATTTAAAAGAATTAATGCAAATTGTCCTTAACTAAAAATTCCTTTTTTTATTTTTCGAAAAATTGGTTCATATATTGGAATTGTTTTCAATCCCCTCGGTGAGAATGACTTGAAAATTTTACTGAATTTTTTTTCAAATTATACTGAAAACAAATGAAACATTTTTTTTTATTTCAAAGACGTATCAAATAACTGCTCGATTGTGGAAAAATTAATACAGTACTTTTTGTTGCATATTTTACAGCTATCTGAAGTCTTCTTGTGAGTTTTATATAGCTCTGCATTGGTGTGCTATGGTGAGCACTTTGGATACAATAAGGCCACCCTTAGTAACTGGGGCAGCAATTTGAACCTACAGTTTTAGGTCGGTTCCGAACTACCAGAGCTACATAGAGCTAAGCATGACTGAATTCCGAATTTCGAAAAGCTCGACAGAGAGGGGCTAGTCAGCCGTCGAGACCGGGATTCGAACACGGTATTGCTTGGGTAAACAAACATTCCGAATCGAAAGACCGAGGCCTTAGACCAATTAAGCTACCAAAGCTCTATTTTATAAATATCTTCAAATATAATGTCATACTTTATGCATTGTACTTTGCGAGTTTACCCGATATTTAACAAGTACGTTACCCCGAAAGCAGCTATAAATAAAAAACATTTATATAGGTCATCAAAATAATGAATAATTCAGCAACGACCCTTTAATTTTCAAACATTTTATTATCGCCAAACGAAACGAATTAACGAGCATAAATATCAAATAAAATCCTCACATTACTTGTCTTCTCCCCAAGAAGCTTACACAAATTAAATTTCTCCTGAGCTCAAAATCTCGGGACTCCGTTTCGCGCCGCCCGTCTTCTCGTTAAAAGTATCATCTCAAAGCAAATGCAGAGCCCGGGTGCGCAAACGATTTCGCCCTTTCGAAAAATGGAACGCGCGCCCGCGCACGCTCGCGTGCACATCGTAATATCTCGGATTATTTTCCGCGCGATTCAAACAGACCGTTTCCACTCTCTCTCTCCCTCTCTTGCACGAACGCTTCAAACGCGATCATTTTCCCAAGTGCATTAAAAATGAAACGGTATATGTATACACATATCATACAAAGTGAGAGACAGAGAGAGAAAAAATGTTGCGCACTTGCGCGCTCGCCATCAGAAACGTACGGAAAATAGTTTATGTTTAAAGGCCGATCATAAAAATAAATTTTCTTAGTGTATCCAATATTTATAGTGCATCCGGCCCACTTCGCCCATGGATTTATCGGCCGATCGATATATATAGCCAGAGTGTGAGAGTAGAGGCGCAACACGCGCGCACTTATTGCATAAAGATGAAGCCCCCTGGTCAAATTCCAGGGCGCGTGCGCACGCGCGCATTGGCTTGATGTATATATATCCACGGCTTAAGATTCGTTTTTAAGATTCTTGGAAATTGGTTCGAAATATCCCTTCGTGCCTCCCCTATCTCGACTTTACTCGCTCTCTCTCTCTCTCTCTCTCTCTCTCTCTCTCTCTCTCTCTTTTATCCCTCATTGCAGCTTTATCTTCATCTGACGACTGATAGTCAAATCATAAATACAAGAGCTTCTTAACGTAAAGCCGATTTAAAAAAGTAGAGTGAAAATTCTGATTATTTTTATTTCACGAGTATAATTTCATTTTTTATTATTTAAATTAGATCGATTTGAACCCTCTACTATAAAGAAAATAAAACAAGAAAATATAGTTTATCAATATTCATGGGAAACTTAATTAGCGATGAAGTTCAGTCGAATGAAAAGCCACTGGAGGTAATATACCTATACAAATACTCGAACAATAAAGTTGTTCAATCGCGAGTTATCGTATATACTGCGCAATGTCCGGAAAAAGCTTTCAATGTCAGTTTTCAGAAAAACCATCGATATCTACCAATTTCAACAGGTTGAAATACATGAAACATCCAATTTTGAAAATTTTGCAATCCGTGATAAACTTTTAAAAATGAATGAAAACTTTTTTTTTTGGTTTTCTAAAAATTCACAGATTTAGAGCCATGTTCAGAATACGACATGTAACTTCATTAGCAAAAAGTGCCGTTTAATCCAGGACAAAAAGCGCGCACCATAAACCATTCATTAAGCAAAAACAAAACATTCACAAAAAAATCCCAGAGAGCACCTCTCATATACTCCCACGATTACAAATTCCCCGACCGCCCTTAATGCTTAACCCAGCTCGCAAAGGCTCGCAAAGGAATAAAAACGCTTTTCGCGAAATAATTCACTTCGCCGTTGAAAGAAAAACACGAGGAAGAAGGAAAGCGAGCGAGTATATATACGCAGGTCGACTTTTCCACGCGCGCCTGCGCGGCGACTCGCGAGAAGTCGTTAAAAAACAACTTATGTCTCGCGAGTGTGCGCGCGTGCAAAAATGGAAAAACCCAGAGAGAGAGAGAGCGCGCAATCCCTTCGAGAGATGGAGAACAGACAAGGATTTTAAAGTTTCAGGGCGCGGAAATGGCGAGAAGGCGGCACGCGGGCGGCGGCCTCGAGAAAGAGGGAAGATAGGCTCTTCGTCCGTGCGCCGCGCCTGCGGACCGAGTCGGCTGTAAAGAAAGTTGCAGCGAATATGTGCCGCGGTTCCCGCGCGGTATGTATATATATATATATATATATATATATACATGTTCTCGTATGGACACGCGTGGGTATTTGCAAGATGTTTGGTTTATATTCATGATGTAGTTTGGGACGTTTAGGATGATGGGGAATAGTTGATTTATACGAAGACTCGCGTTTTTCACTGAAAAATGCAGGAGAATCGTTAGACCGTATGCTTTTACTTTAGATATTAGCTATGTAGATTAACTAAATTTGGTGCAGGAATGTTTTTTTTTTTTTAAACATAAAATATTCACTGTTTTCGATGAAACAAGCCTGTTATTCAAACGCAGAGCTAAAAGCTGCAATAATATAATATGCTTGATATTAAAAAGCAGAGCTATAAAATAAGCAATGTAATATAATTATATACTTTACTCAAAAAAGCAAACAACTAAAAAAGAAAAAGAGCTTCCATCGTATAAAAATTTCAAAAAACCGGCATCAATACTAAAACAGGTCGCGGCGGCATAAGATTCAACTACCCCAAAGTCATCAAGTAGTCTAACATTTCAATACCAAGCCATCCCACCTCCCCCAAGCTGCACCATTATTCTTCCGCTCGTCGACACGCATATAGAGTCACCCACACAGGCAGGCGGCCGCACGCACGACTGCACCCATCCACCCTGTCGCCTCATGCACGTTTTAGATTTGTCGTCGCGCTTGAATATTCGCCGCCACCGCTGCATGCACCCAGCCACGCGCGCTCCTACATCATTCAGACTCGCCTTTTTCCTCCCGTCCGTCGTCCGCCGCGCTCTCTCTCTCTCTCTCTCTCTCTCTCTCTCTCTGCTGGGATTCGTAAATTCCGACCGCGCGCTAAATAAGCGATGCGCGCGCTCGTGCCACGGCTGTTTACCACGTATATACATATACGCGCGTTATGAAAAAATGAAGGCGCCGCGAAAGACGTATAAGGCGGCACGAGCTTTCCTACGTCTTTATTACGACTTCTTGAGGCGGGTGTGCAGTGTGTACACGTTTCTCCAGGCCGGGGAGGCAGCCCGCAAAGGCATTTTTTCTCGTTTCCGAAATTTTACGGGCCGCACGTTTACGCGAAGGGAGGGATGCCAAGATATGCGAGCTCGCGTTGCTGCTGCTGCTAAAGCGCGCACGGCTTTGAATGTATTTATGCGATTGTTTTGAGGATTAAGTGACTTGCCGCGGATATAGAGTGAAAGATTTATGGGCCGGGTGAGAGCTTGAGATTTGTCGTGCTTAGAGATTAAACGGTGGGAATATTAATTGTGCGGCTTTTTTTGGTCTTGGATATACTTTATGAGCTGGGAATATTTTATAAACTGTGAAGCTAGTTTTTATGCAGAAGATCCGAGATTAAAAAATCATGAAAAAGTGAGTCTAAATTACTTAAAATATACAGAATTGGTATCTAATAATTATGATGTTATACAATTGTACGAAGAAAAAAAAATCATAAATAACGATATTATTTGACTTGAATTTTTTTAAGAACACTAGTTAAAACGTTCTGCAAGCTCATTTGAAATCTTATATTGACGATCAGCTTAAAATCTTAATTAAGTAAGCGGAGCAAAACAGTGTCATTGAGCTTTGGATATTTGAGTAGCAAAATAATCGCGGACGTTCTTTGAGAGTAAAAGCGGGAAACAGTGACAGAAGTGGTGTTATGTACTGTATACATTCAAAGTTGTTTGTAAAGTCTATTTAAACCTTTATTTATAAGTAATTTAGAGAAAGTTAAAAATATTTTTCATTTAATATTTTTCAATTTCTTTTATATTTAATAAAAACCATTTTTTTCAACAGAAGAACTTATCATTAAGTATTTAGGTCTCAAAAATATTGAATTGTTTAAAAAAAATTTGAAGCGAAAATGCCCATTATCGCTAGTATAAAAACATAAAAGATAAATTATTTTCTCATAGAGGAAGCTTTGTAAAAGTGAAATAAATTTTCAAAACAAAAAAAATGTTCAAAAAGATGTTTTAAAAAGATGATATAATAGGTCGATATTTGTCGATTTTGATAAAAATATTTCATGTGTATGTGTACGTCTGTATGGATGTTCATATAAACTCTTCACTAAAAACTTCACGATTCGGGCTAATTCGGCTAATTTGCAAAAATAGTAAAGAGACTTCAAATTCTAACAATTAATGAAATTTATCTTTTAAAATATCTAAAAACTTTATTTAATTATTAACTCCTATGAATAATACTAAATATATAAAGGAAATTTAGTAAATAAATTCATTTTGATCCATGAAAGCGATTATTGCTAATTATATTTTTGAAGTTTCTTTTAACAAAAGGGAAGCATAAATGACTTCTTGAAAGTGATACGAATTTCGCACTTTCTCATAGTTATTGGATTTCATCTTCTTTACAGATTAGCTGAATTAAGTGAATTATAGATGCAAAAGTATTTTGCTTTTATAAATTACAAAAAAAAAATTATTTTTAATATTGCTTCCATACTAATTTTAAGGGAAAAACCACATCTTTCTGCTCGTTCACTTTCAATTGGGTTTTTTAGCTTATATTTCGACTATAAACGAAAAACTTGCTTCTGTGACTTCATAAAACGCCCGACCCGCTGAAATTTGATATCAAAAACTTACATAAAAATGAAGTGATCATTCTCAAGCAATTAAAAATGGTTTTTAAGGTATATTTTTCATATTTGGAAGCTGAAGGCATTGGTTATTTAAGCTTTCGGACAAGTGTAGATAGCGAGCTAGAAAAATGGCCGAATTATACCGAGATGACTTATGTTTAGTTTTTCCTCTCTTAAAAAAGTGATGGATGAAATCTGTCATCAGAATACGACTGTTTTGATTGGTTGTTGCTGGTATTTGGTTGGTCTACATGGAATAAGCGCCAAAATGAAATATATTTGAATTTTAAAGATTGAATTATTGAGTTTGAGTATTTGAAACTGAATAATTAAAATAACTAAATAACTTGAACTTGGTCATAACAAATAATAAATAAATAATTCGAGGGTATTGAATGTATCTGGTACTATAAACATTTTATTAAAAAATTTACAAAGGCAATGCTCATCATTATACTCGCTTTATTTACTCCAAGTAAAAGTCTTCTTATTACTAAGGCGAAGAAAATTTAAAAACGACAAGCCTGGATTCAGATTAAACGCAACGCAACTTCCAAATCTTAAAAAGTACACACTATGGCTTGAATCGCTGATCTCCATGAGTTCAGTCTCTATGGCTTGTTCTTGAAACACGTACTAGGCGCGATTTTCATGGGCGGGGACAGTGCCATCTGGTATAAAACGCGTATCAGGTAGATCAGACCAATGTACTGATAGGACAGCTCGTACCCGGGCATTGTGGCCAAGTCCTGAAGCTTACCGGATACAATGTCCAAGAGTTTTTTCATCTTATTTTCATCGTATTCTATGACGTACGGATTGCTTTGTTTGCCGAGAATCGTGGCGAAATACATACTGGCGTCTGGCTTCACGATAATGTGTTCATTGTAGTTCAATCCGTAGTCTGGCGTTTCTGGCCACTCATAGTGACAGGCCTCGCAGTCACACGTGAACTCGTATGCGAATCTTAGCATAGAGCGGCGGAGTTCACGCGGTACCCGCGAGTAGTAGGGCAGGTTGTAGCAGATTACCATTTCCTCAAATTCTGATATGGGCCGCAAAGCATATAATATAATTTCGCCATTGTCGTTGAAAATAGAAGCTACATTGGGATAACAGCTGTGGTTGAAATAACTGACTATGGACGACATTGTTCGGCCTCTGGGGGGTATCGGATCTACCGCGAAGTTAAACTGACATTTTTCGTCCATCCACATCTTTAAATGAGGGTCGTAGATGGTATGCGAATAATATTGGGCTATTATGATGTAGCGTAGTATTAGCGCACCTATCTCTAGAGCATCTCTATCATTTATCAGATCCTCGATACTGTCGAATTCGTAAAATGAGTCCTTGAAAAGGGCACAACGCTTCGCCACTGCTATTAGCGCTGTGATAGAAGCGTAAGTAATGGATACGTTGGCTTTCAAGTTCGATCCCAAATTGAAATATGACTCAAATCTCTTCGCGCTGCTCCCAGATTCTATCGATGCAAAGTCCTCTTCGAATTTTCTTATTCTCCTGATCAGGACTTTGTTCGATCCGCTCTCGACTCTCGCCATGATTAGCATTCTCAGGCCCAACTTGGCCCTATCGTCGAACCATTCCTTTCCCGACGTGTTAATGCTCAGCTCGTACCTCATGAGTACGCACTCGTAGTAGTGGTACTTGGTGATCGCCCTGTCCCTGCACCTTTCCGTGCAGAAGAGCATGCGGCAGTCAAAACAAGGCACCGGCGTCCACGACAAGGCCATGCAGTGCCCGCAGATCATGAGATCGTCCTTCCGCTCGGGAATCGCCGCGAATACCGGTTCCACGCTGATCATTTCGCCAGGGCTCAACTGCCGCGTGGCGATGGTGAAGAAGCGAAAGGATGGCGAGCGACAGAACCTAAGGGCGAGAGCATCGTGGTTGCCGAGCTTGTGACGATCATAAAAACGACGAACCCGGGGCAAACGGATACGTCGGTCTTCGTCCTCCGTCTCCTGGTCCTCCGTCTCCTCGTCCGGGTCAATGTGCTGCTCAGAGTCCTGTAGATCCCTGAGTTTGTTGAAGAGTCGCAAGCACTCCGACTTCTCGGATGTCGGAATCTCGTATAAGTTGGCCATGAGACGATTCGTCAGGATTCTCGGGATGTAGCGCATGCATTTTACCCAACATTGCATCTTGCGCAGTAGCAGATCGCATGTGAAAATATTGTGCTCCGTCCTACCCTTAAGCTCCTTCAGCGCTCTATCGACGTCCCTCTCGCACTCCCTCACCATCCCCATGTGCAGCAGTATCTTGGACCTCGCGTCCAAAGCCAGCGTGTACTGAATGGAATTCAGCGGCGCCGTGGCCAACGCCCGGGTGACGTAGTCCCAAGTACGCCTATGTATCTCGGCAGTGTGCTGCTGCGCCTCAGTGTACGCCGCCTTGGCCCTCCTGCGCCATTCGTCCGACAGCGACTCACTCTTCAGCTTATCCTCAGCCTCGAAAGCGTTCATCTCACGCAGCAGGTTCTTCGCGTGCGGCATCGACATCCACTTTGCCAGGTGGGCGATGTCGTCCTCGATTATCTCGGAGATCGTACGCCTATTCTCCATTCCCTCCGTATCCGACATTGTGAGGTGGCACGGATTTGCAGAAGACTGCTTGACTCTTCGTGCATTCGGGTATATACCTATCCGACCTAGGTATTTCCACAGTCAATAATATTGTTTTTAATTGAGAAGTTATAGGATTGTATTGGATGCAAATAAAAAAATGTATCACTTTGTTTTATGGGGACAATATGAAATTTCGCAATAATCGAATAAAATGACTTGAAAAAGGGAAAGATATTTGCAAATTTTCTATCTGAAGAGGAAAAAAAAAGGAACAGAAGATTAAGGTTTTACTTACTTTTTGTCTGTAGCAAACGAACTGTAAATTTGGTTCGCAGAACAAAATCGACAAAGAAAAAAATGGGAAAACTCAGAACGAACCTTGTAGTAAGTTATGTGTGCGCGGATGCTCACGCGTCTCGCACCAGATTAGGTTAGTAATTAATTTGCGCGCGGGCACTCACGGCGTCTCGCATCAGTTTAGGTTAGTAATTTACCTGCGCGCTGGCGCACACAGCGTCCCGCATTAGATTAGGTTAGTACTTGCGTGATCATCACGCCGTCTCGCTGGCGCGCGCAGACGCGGGTAGTAGTTAGTACTGTACTACTAATAAAATTAGTAGTTTAAAAAAACTTCTAAATGAAATAGTCAATATGCACTGAAAAATTAGTAGTTTGGTCCACTAATTGAAATTGTGGAGCAATTTTCACTAATTCCACTTTAGAGAGCAGATTATTGTAAATTGAAATGATTCAGTTTTTAAAAATATAATTCTGTAAACTATTATTTTTAATTAAATAATAGAAGGTTTAAAAGTAAAACAACTTCAAACAAGATATAAAATACGTATATGAAAACTAGTGTGGAAATTCATTGAAGTATTTAAAATAAATTAGTTTATAAACTTCTTAAGAATTGAAAGGAGAGCATAAGTAAAATTAAAATTTGTATAACTTGAACTGATATCTCAATTCTAGTACTTATATCCTTATATAAAATTATGGTTTACTGGAAGTTTTCTATTATTTATTTTACGTGAAATATTACAAATATAAACATCAGAAATACGTAGTTATGAGAAAAATTATAAATCACCAGCTGTAGCAAAATGCAGGGAAACGAACGAGACAGACGGTCATTAGACTCAGACTATTACAGGATTTATCCGGATTATTTCTTCTTTGACGCTTGGAAAAATTTGTGTTCGTGCAAAAGATTGCGGTTAAGTGAGGGACGCTTCAAGAAATGTATACTATATAGCTGATATTGGCTTAGATATTGACCTGGTATTGACGATATTGGAGAGAAAATTGCGTTCTTCTCGAAAGATATGTACATAGGACCTTCTATGGTAGAATAAAAGATTTTTATCTGAATATGGAAACGTAGTATTGCGATGTTTTAATACAACAGTCATAGGATTTGGATACTTGGTAAACACTACATAAAACGTAAATGAATATTTATAATAATAATTTTTTATAAGTATAGATGCAGGATGTAACAATGGGATCAGGTCTGAAAGTCTCGAGACAAAACTGTCGTCTCTCCTTAGTCAATCCGGGACCTTTGCTTTGTCTTCTTTCATTTCCGTTCATTGCCCCATTCAGTCTATTCTCTTTAGCTCTAAACGCACGAATTAGTTCTCCGTCCTCTCCCCTTTTCTTCTCTCCTTCTCGGTTTCATTTTAAGATATTCATCTCCGCTACTTCTTTTCTTCTGCTTGTCTTTCATTCCTCGCTTCAACAAAGAGTTAATCTTGTGTTATATAGAAATAGAGATGATTAAAATAGCGGCTCCGGTGGCGACGACTATCACTGGGGCTTAAACTGAAATGACGTTTTAGAGCACTTTCGCTGATTATTTCTGGGCTTGAATTATATTCATGGATATGACACAAATACAAAGATCAATATAGCCGCTTATATAAAATGAGATTTTTCCTAATAATTATCTTCAACGATTTGCATCTATTTAAACGGGAAAATTGATCGAGGGTACGGCACTTGCCAATCACGCAGTTAATCATTCAATAAAAAAGCCCGCCTCTCCCGTAACATTTATCAGTGACACTTTTCTCATCCTTCTCCCGCATCCTTCCTCAAAGCCCTTTCGAAAATATAAGCTCACCGCGCTCTCATTCATTAGATGATTAATTAGCCCGGCAACAATCATAATTTTACACGCATAATAAGCCCGCCTGCGCCCCCATCCCAACTCAATTCCAATCTTCCCTCCCTCTCTCTAAAAAATCGTATTATCCTCCCCCTTCTTCAATTAAGTCGTCCGTCTATCACTCTCCTCGGCATCTCCGTAAAATTCGTTATGCAAACCGGCAATGGCGCGCTATCGAGAGATAGAATTCCGCGCGCCTTTAACGTTGCTAGCGGCGCCGCCAGCAGCCACATACTCGTCGGAGGGCATATAATAGCGAAGGACGAGACGACGCATTAGCGATTCCCCGGGCTTAACGAGGGTCATACACACGACGTACGTACGTACGCGTCCTCCCTTATTGGTCGGCCATTGATTCACCATTGATCTCGGCAGCTGCCCTCCCGAGAGGAGAGAGAGAAACGCTCGCTTCCTAGCTCGGCCTGATGGCTTAATTAAATAAACGAGGCGAAAGGAATGGCGCGCACTCGAATTAAATCGATCGAGGGAGGAGGGGGCGATTGCCGACGCCACCGCCAAGCACGCCGGCGACCTGCAGATGTTTCTCGATGCTTTACGCGGAGGGTGAAGAAGAGGTGCGGTGGTGGTGCGAGGCTGCGGTTGGGAGGATTTGGGAATGGGTGCGAATGAAAAATGGGATTTTACAGCGGCTTGATTGTTTTAAGCTGCTGGTGGTGGTTAAACGTTGATATTATGGTGAAATATGGTTTTCTATTATAATTAAGGGGCTCGGTTCGGGGATTGGTGAGGAATAATTAATGCTGGCTACTTATAATTATACAAATTAAAAAAATAATGAGAAAAATATATAGAGAAAATCGAACCGTTATGTATTTTATTAAACCATCATATAATAGTTACTGTATATATGGCAATCAATACTTTAGGAAATATTAACGATCATCATTTGTATTTAATAATGGTGTACATTGGTAATCATTTCAGCTTGAAGAGCGTTTCTACAGTGATGTGAAAAGTTATCTCGACAAGCGTAAACAAAAGAAAGATGACACTCTTCAAGTTTGAAATTTACTTTCTTTCCGTACTTGTGATTGAAGTGACGCAGAACTAACTTTTTACTTTCTTATCGATTTCGAGAAAAATCACTTAGATAACTAAAACTATGTATGTATAAATTCGGGAAGATCTCTTAAAATACGCACGTTGCCTTTGTCATCATAAAGAACCGATATGAGAAAGCTATATCATCTAGGGAAGTGATATGTAGATAATCTTCTCGCTTTTGTCTCTGCAAATTCGTGGGTCAAGTAGCCGAATTTACGATGAACATGAACTACATTTAATTGTCTGTAGAAGGGTCAGAATTTCGCTCTTTCATTATATAAATGCTTTGTTATATTGGAATTTTCTCAGAATATATTACATTAATTAAAAAAAAGCGAGTTAATTAACTTTACAGAAATCGATGGATCGCATGTGCTTATCTGTAAATATAGTTTATAAAAACAAAAATTCTGCAAATTTGTTTGAATGTTTAAAAATGTATTTTTGACGAACTTTTAAAAGCTATTTTTTACGCTATTTACTTACTTTAATGCTGAGTGTAACAAAAAATAAAATGCTCATAAATTCTTTATGATGAGAAATTCTCTAAGGAGATTACTAGCTGAATATTTTCTGTCGTTTAAATCAGCAACCATTAATTATACTCATTGATGAATTGATAATTCCCGTTCGAGTCGCTAACTTTAAATTATTCTTACGCTTTTACGGACTTTGAGCCTCGAACGCTCAGTTGAGCGGGCAGACGGTGAAATCCCTTAAGATTCATTAACATCATAGCGTACGTACCTGAAACAGAAATAAGAAATATTCATTTTTAATTAACATTACATCATTTCAAGAGGAAATTATAATTACAAAATAGATCTACTAAAGTGAATTTCGTTTCTCGTACCAATTTAATATTATAAAAATGTTTTCATAATATTAGATATCAAAATCAGTTTCAATTTACTGTATTGCATCCTAATATAAAAAGGTGATATCTTTTAGACAGTTTATTTGTTTTGCATTATGAATACATAATTGTACTAGATAATATACAATTTTATATCCACTTAAGAACTAAAAATATTTTCGAAAATCATGTTCATTTGCGAAAACAATCCACGATGAGAAAACTAGAAGCTCGCCGCGCCAATGTACTCAGAAACGGTTGTATCCGGCCGGAACGAAGCTCCCCAATAAAACCGAAACAACAGCCATTCAATTAGGTTACCGGCTGCACCGCTACGCGTGCACGGCGTTCGGAAAAATTCCTTCTCGCGTGCGTTTTACCCAACCCAACGATCTTGTACGCGGCTCAGCCGGGGAAAATCTTCGCGCGCTGGCGCTCAAACTCTAAGACCCCGGTGCACCTACCCTAGCAGTTCATCCCCGAACTCGCCTCTCTCTCTTTCTCTCTATCCGTTGGGAGAAAAAAGGTAAGGAAAAAGCTACGCGAGAGCACCGAGCGGGCGAAGAATAGAAAATATCTAAAAGTTGAGCGCGGGCGGGGAGAGAAACTTAGACAAACGGTGATTCGTAT
This sequence comes from Torymus flavipes, assembly GCA_030522905.1. NCBI lineage: Eukaryota > Metazoa > Arthropoda > Insecta > Hymenoptera > Torymidae > Torymus > Torymus flavipes. The sequence continues at coordinate 1,500 of JAPYZO010002463.1, read as the reverse complement.
GCGCGAGCCTTCAATTTCTCCCGCCCTTTATCCTCTCGTAAACGCCGAGACGCTTTCTCTCTAAAAGCATGCGAAACTTTACGACTCCAGCGGCTACATGCCTGTGTGTGAATGTGCGTGTGTATATGTGGCTGCGAGAGAGAGAGAGAGAGAGAGAGAGAGAGAGAGAGGAGAGCATATAGGTGGGTGCTCGCGTGGGGCGCTCGAGTGTACGCGGCGGAATATGCGAGAAGTTGGGAGGGAAAAAGAGACGAGTAATAAGTGAAGAGCGTTAACTCTTTTCTGGAATCGTGCGCCCGCCACTGCCGCCGTGCCGTTGCGCGGAATTCGTCAAGTGGGCGTAGCTCACGGACTGTCGCCGTTTTTCTTTCTGCGCGTTTTGCGGATACTCGCGTGCGCACTTTTTGCTAGAGGAGAGAGAGAGTGAAAGAGAGAGGGAGAAAAAAATTTATGTACACGAGTATATGCGTGTGTGTGCGCGCGGAGAGAGATTTTATGGTGCAGTTTACCATATTCACTGCCGTATTTCCGTTCTTTTCTCTTTTTAATATCGGTGAATTTTTTCGAGAAAGTGTCGGTTGGTAAGTATAGTGTATTTCTTTTTCTTTTTTTTTTGTCGTAATTTTTGCATCTCGGAGAAAGAAAGAGATTATGTTCAAAGTCGTGCTTTATCCAGTGGAAATTGAATAATTTGATTTTATGATGGAGTCGCGCTTTAATATATGTGAAATATGCGAATCTTTAGAAAAACATTACATTGAATATAAAAGTTTTATATGTAGCGAAAAGAAGAATAAAAGAAAAATGTTATCGGGTTACATTAAGGGTGAGAAAAGGAAGCCCTTGCGGTATAATAAGTGTAAAGTAAGATAATCATAGTAAAGGGAACGGAAAAAGAAAGGAACTCGATCTCAGAGTATTCTGTTTGTATCCACAGTCCATACAATTCACCGACAAAGCCAAATTCACAGAAAAAAGGGCATCACAAGGGAGAAGTGATTTCCAGGTCTTGATATCGAGAATGAAAAGGGAAGGACTTGCCATAGCGTCAGTACGTATGCGAAATATGCATTGGTGCTCGCTCTAGTTGACGGGCTGCTGCTTGCCTCCTTCCACCTCTGCCTATATATATTCTCGGGAGTAGCGCGAGTTACCTCTCGGTCGAGATTGCTATTAAAAGTTCAAAGGGAAGCTCGTGCAACTCGAGAGTGTAAGGAATCAGTTCGCTTCTCTTTTTTCCACCCCCCTCTCTCATGAATATAACGACGAGCGCAGCGCCGAGTCGCGCCCGCTTTGAAATCCCTCCGTCGCGTCCGCGCCCCTTTTTTCGCCCTCCCCATAGCTGCGAGAAAGATAGCGGCCGTGCACGGACGGACGGAACTTTTCGCGAAATTCGTGCTCGCATCGGAGTTTTTCAAGATATAAAATGATGGGTACTTAAGGGCTGTTAGTTTTTAATGAGGACCGCCGGGAATTTTTCTTTATTTCGCGCGAGCGCGC